>JANZLC010071510.1:0-12933 GCA_026413385.1 Erythroxylum gracilipes | reverse complement strand
AACCAATTGAAATATCTCAGGAAACAGTAATGATGGCAGAAATGGATTATCCAAAATTAAGGCCACAGGAAGATTTAAAGGAGTTTCCTAGTTTGCAAGAAGTCTTTGCCATCAAATCAGCATCAACATCGCAAGTAGCGGATTCAGGATTAAGAATTCCAACTGATTCAAGCATGGGTCTTCCTCAATACCCACCAGCAGTACAGCCACAATCTATTAATGTTCCGGAAATACGAGAAAGATGGAAAGATTTCAAAGGGAAAAGGTTAAATGTGTCTCAGCAATGGACATTGCCATCAGCACAAGCACAAACAGGTTCTATTTTAGTTTTACCATCAGATATATCTTTATACGAAGATGTCATTTCTAGATGGGAATCTAATAATAAGAACTTGATTGATCGAATGTCATGGATTGATAATAATGCTAAAGTAACATACATTGAAAATCTCCTTGGAGAAGTTATGAAGAGAATGTTTCAGCAATGGAGATTGGCCTATCCACAAGAATATGAGATGCTTGTTGCGGCAGCAGATGATACACAAATAGTATTCTCTCAAATCAGGAGGATGATTACACTTGAGGATCCATATCAAGGATCTACAGCATTTCAGGAAAGAGCTTATGCAGAAATTGAGAGGATGAATTGTAAAGAAATTCAACATTTACCACAGTTTATTGAGGAATACCTTGATATAGCCTCAAAAACTGGGAGAGCATATGTAAGCCCGGAATTATCAGAAAAATTCTTCAAGAAACTTCCCGAGCTCTATGGAAAAGAGATAGAGGAAGAATTCAAAAAGAAACATCCAGGTAATACCACTGGTATAATACCTCAAATACACTTCACTTGGTTATATTTGCAGGAAATGTGCAAAAAGGCTTCAATGCAACGAGGCTTGAAAGACTTCAATGCCTTATGTAAACAAATACCTATACCAGGGTATTATAAAGAAAATCGAAAGTATGGTCTTAGAAAAGCTAAGACATACAAAGGAAAACCTCATGATACTCATATCAGGGTTTTCAAAAGAAAGAAACCACCTACGCATAAATGCCGATGCTATGCATGTGGAGAAGTGGGACATTATGCAAGAGATTGTAGAAGTAAACAAGGGAATATTGCCAGAGTCGCAATGATCAATGAACTACAATTACCTGAAGATTGGGATGTAGTATCAGTTGATATGAATGAAGAAGATAGTGATGGAATACTATCAATATCTGAAGGAGAAGATCCTGATACCACAACAATACTCAAAACTCTCACAATGGATCCAGCGGAATACCTTATGGTAATCACGGATAATAGTAAGATACTCAGTAGAAAGCTATATGCATGGCTGGAAGATGTAAATCTACCAACAGAAATGGCAGAATGTACACATGAATGGGTACATAATACACCTATTGCAGATTACTTTATCGATAAAGATAAATGTAATTATTGCAAAAGCACGACATCATCAACAATGCGGATACATTGTCCAATGTGTCTAATGACTGTATGCCCATTTTGTTCTATGCTATACCTTAAGATTAAGGTATCCAAAAGGCATACAACATATATTCCACCATTTTCAAATCGTGACAATATTATTGCTGAAATGAGCAATTATATTGATCAAATATTAGCAGAAAATAGTGTCTTGGTAATTGAAAACCAAAGACTACAGAAAATAACTGACTCATTCCTTGAAAGAGAATTAGATCAGTTAAAAGAATTTGATGAAGAAAAGCTCAAAAAGGAACTTAGAGCTTCAAATAGAATCCTTGTCATTAATGATAAGGCAAAAGAAAAAGAAACATCCGAGTGCCAGCAAAGCGTGGTGATACCAATGACAAATTTTTCCATTAAAATTATCAAAAACGAGATACATGAAGAAATTCCTAATAGAAGAACTACTGGAGCAGTAGGATTTGACTTATACAGTGCTGAATGTCTAGTAATCCCTGCATTTCAAAGAAAATCAGTCTCTACAGGAATTCAAATTGAGATATCACAACCAGGAATATATGGAAGAATTGCTGGAAAATCATCAATTGCAAATAAAGGAGTAGATGTAGCTACGGGAGTTATAGATACAGACTATAGAGGCATAATCTACGTAATCCTGGTGAACACGAATCCTACTGAATACTTTGTGGATATTGGTGATGCTATTGCTCAAATAATATTTGAGAATTATTCAGTGCCACAAATTCAGTTAAATGAAGAATTGTCAAAAACAGAAAGGATGACAAGTCCTTTAGACAGGGGAAAAGGTATAGTAATCTTCAAAAGAGAGACAAAGGAAGAACTATACGAAGAAATGAAAAGAAGAGCAAATATATTTGCTATAACAGATGGGAAACCTGAAGGAAGGATTAAAAATCAATTATACAATTTCACAGTATAATTCAGAATTCCCGGATGTGAAGAATTTCAGCTACGCACTATTCTGGATACTGGAGCAACAAAGTGTTGTGTTAAATTGGATGCAATTCCAGAAAATGCAAAAGAAAAAATTAGCAATGCAATGGAAATATATGGAATCAATTCCATATTTACAACAGAAACCAAGCTGAAAAATGGGACAATGATTATTGGGAATAATACATACAGAATACCTGTTACATTCTGTGTCTCTATGAATACCCAGGATGGTATTTAATTTGTATTAGGATGTAACTTTATACGATCTCAGCATGGAGGAATTCGTCTGGAAGGAGATACAATTACATTCTATAAAAACTTGTCAAAAGTTGCAACAAGTACAGAAACAAGGATTGCTATAATGGCAATACCTGAATTAGAAATTGAAGCTGATGAGTATTATACCATAAAAGATATGGTATATTTCAACATCGGAAGGAGTATTCCTACATACTCAAAAGAAATAAGAAAAATTCTTGAAGAAATGGAGCGTTTGGAATATGTGGGAAAAGATCCGCAAAAACACTGGGCCAAAAATGGTATTCTATGTAAGATAGATATCATAAACCCAGATCTCACTATTCAAGACAAGCCCCTAAAACATGTTACACCAGTGATGGAAGCCCAATTCAGAAAACATGTAAAAGCCTTATTGGATCTTGGAGTTATTAGACCATCAAATTCAAGGCATCGAACAATGGCTATGATGGTTTATTCAGGAACATCAGTAGATCCTGAAACGGGAGAAACTAAGCATGGAAAAGAAAGAATGGTGTTTGATTACAGGAAGTTAAATGAAAACACTCATAAGGATCAATACTCGCTACCAGGAATCAACACTATTATCAAAAAGATTGGTAATAGTCAAATTTACAGCAAATTCGATCTGAAAAGTGGATTTCACCAAATTGCAATGAGTCCTGAATCAATTCCATGGACGACATTCATAGTTCCTGATGGGCTATATGAATGGCTTGTTATGCCATTTGGACTTAAAAATGCACCAGCCATATTTCAGAGGAAGATGGATCAATGTTTTAAAGGTCATGAAAGGTACATTGCACCTTACATTGATGATATTTTAATATTTTCAAACTCTGAATATGAGCACAGAAAACATTTACAGATATTCTTTGATATCTGTACTCGATATGGATTAATCCTATCAAAAGAAAAAAATGATAGTGGGAGTCTCTGAAGTTGAGTTTCTTGGAGCAACAATAGGAAACAGAAGAATAAAGCTTCAGCCACATATTATAAAGAAATTATCTGAATTTCCAGAGGAGCAATTAAAGGAAAAGAAGGGTTTAAGGTCATGGCTTGGAATCTTAAACTATGCAAGAAGTTATATTCCAAAACTCGGAATATTGGTTGGGCCTCTTTATAACAAAACAGCACCAAATGCAGATAAGCGAATGAGCCCAATGGACTGGGAATTAGTAAAACAAATCAAGAAGTTGGTCAACAACCTACCTGAATTACAACTACCACCACCTGGAGCTTACATCATAATAGAAACAGATGGATGCATGGAAGGATGGGGAGGAATTGCAAAATGGAAAAAGCATAAAGATGGATCAAAAACGGAAGAACAGGTGTTTGCATATGCAAGCGGAAAATTTGACGTCATCAAATCAACTATTGATGCTGAAATTGCAGCCTGCATTAACACCTTGAATGCATTCAAGATTCATTACTTGGATCAAAAAGAAATAACTCTTCGAACTGATTGCCAAGCAATAATTAGTTTTTATAATAAGCAATCACAGAATAAACCCTCCAGAGTCCGTTGGATTAACTTTGTTGATTTTCTTACAGGAACAGGTGTGCAGATTAATTTAGAACATATTGACGGAAAGAAAAATTTACTTGCAGATCAATTATCCAGAATTGCTCTGAAACTTGTAATATGGAACGAAAAGATAAGCACATCATGTCAGAAAGAAGAGGAGGTCGCTATCAAAAGCCATACACAACACTCAATGACTTATACTTGCGACAATTTGAGAAAAGATCAGGATCAGATACTGAAGATTCTGCCGAAAGCTCTGGAAGAACTAGAAGAACTACCAGGCAAGAAAAAGGAACAAGCTCAACTCCTGTTAAGGGAAACCTTACAGGATATGTTCAAATAAAAGAACTGGTTGAAAGGGCAACCAGCCCAACAAAGAAACGGGCCTCACCGGTACAACATGAGGAAGAATACTGTCGATTCGGTAAAACACAATTACCGATATTGGATTCAAAAGATCCAAAAGCATATAGACCTTTGGAAAATCTGCCATTGGACAAGCAACAAAAATGTTTGCTTGATGCTATTTGGAAAGCAAATACAAGTGGACAAAAACATCGAGCCTGTTGTGCATTGCAATACTACTTCAGTAAAATCATGACACCTCCAGCAGGTAAAAATTTCTCATATTATGCTTTGATCAATGGTCCAGATAGGGGAATATATTGTTATTATTCCACCCTAATGAAGAAATCTATAAAGCTTGCCAAACCTCATTTCAAAGGATTTTATGCCTTTAATGATGCACTTGATTATATGCTACAACATATTGATTTTGAACTTGATGAGGAAATATTCATTGAAAAAGAGCCAAGAGAAGGTCCTTTACGTGAAGTATATGATCAAGAAATTATAAGGTTACAGCAAGAAATTGAGGAACACTTGGAAACAATCCAAGAGTTACAGAAAGAACAAAGAATGGAAGAAGAAGAACAGAAATCTGATAATCATAGTCAGCAAGGAAGACAATTTTATCAGGTTTATCAAGAACAGGAATCGGACGAAGAAAAACGTAATCCACGTTCTCATAAAGAAAAATGGACAGCTGGATCACGATCATTAAGACCACAGTCAAGGAACCGTCCAACGCATCAGCCTCACGTTAGTCAAAAATGGCCGACAAAAGAAAAGTGACAGCTAGACCTGTCAAAGAAAAAGAAGATTCCTTTTGGACTCTTTTAATAATTATTGTATTTTCGGACGAACACTTGTCGTCCTCTTTTATAATGGGGTAACTGTTTTCTCCATTATTGTTTGCATTAGTCAAAAGTAGGACAATAATTGTAAGACTTGCATCAATTGCCTACGAGGGCCCATTGAGCACCCGGATTGATGAGTCATCCTACAATTATTAGTTCTATCTATATAAGTGAGACATGTGTGTCTTAAGAGAGCACCTCAGAAGCGATAATAAGCTCTGAAACTCTCAGTCATCTTGTAAAAACTTTCAAAGTGTGCAATAAATATTTCTGTATTCAGTGTTACTCTGAGCGATAATCCGCACTATTAAAGTGTCTCGCAAAAGATCAGTAACTGGGAAGCCCCCCTTTTCTTTTTGGTATCAGAGCAAGGTATGAGTAACTAAATTATTTAAGTTTGACTGTTTATTTAAGTTTGATAATATTGTTTAGAGTCCTTATTTATAACTTTTAAGTTTTATTGTTTCTATGGAAAGGCTAAGTGATAAGAAAAATGTCTGGATATTTTGAAAAATGAAAGAGCCTAAAGGACTTGATAAGTTATACCAGAAGGGCAAATAAGCGTTTTCAGAATATAATTGCCAAACAAGAGGCCAAAGTTGAAGAAATTAGGCACGTATTGGAAAATCCAGTCTTAAACGTAAGCCTAGACAATCCCAAGTTCAGAGAAGCGGAAGATATTAAGCAACAAGCTTATTATCTATTGGGACAGACAAAATACCTTGTAAGAGAAGCAATTGAAGATAAGAAAGCTATCAATGAGAGACAGAGGTATTTTGAGCGCAAAATGCAACTATTGATTGATTGAATGCTCTGATATTGTAATACTATTTATGTCTTTTGAAATAAAGCAAGTAGATATGCCGTGAGGATTAACAAAGAACAAAAGTAGAGTACCTGTTTAAAGCCGTGTGGAAGGCGTGTGAAAGGGAAATTGAGTTCGAAATCCAAAACGGGAAATTACTTGTTTTATTAAAAAGGCTATGAGTAGTAGTGGACTGAAAAATTCAATTGATCAATATTGGGAAAATAGAAAGATCTTGGAATATTTGGACTTAGCATCAAATCCACTTAATGCCAAAGAATCCATAGAAGGAATAGAATTTTCTTGTTATAAAAAGGGTTTTAAACATGTTTATCATTCTGATAATAGACAGTTGAACTTATTGTGTGACTTGCAGTTAAATACCTTGCATAATATTAGTGTAATTCATGATCGTTTAGTTTTACTTTCAAAAGTCTGTTTAAAACATTTGCATAGTTTGGAAGAAAAAGTTGAGAAACTAGAAGGCATCGTTTCAATAGAAAATATTGAAAAGAAAATCAGAAAGATTCCATCAAAAGTGGAAGTGGTTGAATTAATCAACTCCATAGTTGATCAGCCAAAGAAAGTTGAGAAAGAAACGACCCAATTGTCCATACAATTGGAACAGAAAATAGATCGAGTTGAAAAACTTCTGGAACAGCTGAACCAGAAGATTTGATGTCCTATTTGATTGCTGCAACAGACGAAGATTATAAAGAAGCATTAGTGGCAACAGAATTCTTAGGACCACCAGCGGAAGGATTTAGAAAAATACAAGAACAAGAAACACTTTCAAAAGGAATATCCAGTGTGATAAGACAAAATAACAGTGTTGTTTATCTATTGATAAAAGCGCTAAAGAAATTAGAAATTTTGGAAACAAAAGTTGCAAGATTAGAAGAAACTCTAATCAAGACAACTAAAGAAAATCCACAATTCCAAGAGACTCTTGAGAAATTAATTCAAGAAGTCAACAGAATAAAAATTACCGAAAAAGGAGAAACAACACCACCAGCTGTTATAAGAAAATCTTATTTCTTTAGAAATCCACAAGAAATATTTGAGAAGGCAAAATCATCAAGATGAGCAGGCCTAGTACAAGCCAATCAAGACCAAGTTTTTCATTTGAAGAACAAGGGTCAGAAAGAAATAAAGGTCTAATTCCTGTAAAGGAATCTGACGAAAGAAATCATTGGATAACCACTATTGATGATAGGATTAGAGGATATAATCGTTATCGTCAAGCAACAAAGAAAGCAATCAGAAAGATGGCTGGACAAAGTAATAAAGGAAAAACAATTGAGATGAATGTTGATCCAGACTATCAGTTGCAATTATCCAATCAGAAAAGAGCTGAAATGGTCCCAACAGAGGTATTATATACTTCTAATTGGCATGAGCCAAAGAATAAAGTTTATCAACATTATTCGGAGGATGCTCAATTGATCATAAGGGATGATCAAAAAGAAATGCCAATGATAATGAAAGAATCCTATCAAAAGCTAAAAACAAGTGGATTTGATTACATCCATCTTGGAATGGTAATGATAAGGATTTTTGCATTACACAGAAAATTTGCCGGAGTAAAAGTCCTGATTGTAATCAGAGACAAAAGATTTGGAAGTAATGAGGTTGGAATATTGGGGCAAATGGAAATTGATTTAGCACATGGAATGGAACTGGTATACTTCCTACCAGCACAAATGATGACGATATCTGATTTCTATAAACATATGGAAATCGTGATAAAGACAAAAGGCTATGAATCATGGGAAGCTGGAGAAGCAAAATTGATAGTAACAAAAGGAGTAGTTGGAAGACTAACAAATGTTAGTGCGACAGCCTTCAAATATAGCAATGAAAATTTGCTGGAATTCCTGACAACCAATGGTGTTAAAGCATTAGCAGGAAAAAGTTATTCAGCAGAACAATTCAATGGAGAAGTATGGAAAATTAAGCCCCCAGGAGAAGGAGAAAATGATTCAGTAATGGCACCTAAGAATGTGCAAAAATGGGAAAACAAAGACAAAACAGTAAGTCTAAGATTTTCTCATTATTAGAATAGAAAAAGGCCAGAAGAAAATGATGAAGAAACCGAGGATGAAGATGACGAAGAAATTTATAGAATAATGGTAACAATACATAATGTAGTGAATCACAAATTAGTAATGATAAACAAAATACAAGAAGGGGGGTTGAATTGTATTATCTTTTTGCTTTTAAAAAAAATCTTTCAGAATACAACTCAATAGAATCAGAATTACTATGTCTTTCTTTTGAAAAATGATTCTCTACTAGATTTGCGTAAGTATAAACTCAATGAACACAATAGTAAGAGTATAAGAGTAAATAGAGTTTTGACGCAGTGATTTATCCTGGTTTACCCCAAACCGTGGGCTACGTCCAGTCCTCAGAGATCCTTCTGAGATTTCACTATCTTCAAACAATTACACGTATTCTTTCGATGAGCCTCTTCAGGTCTCTTTACAGTAGGTACTCTTTTACACTTAGCCTCCTCAGGCTATCTGTATCACTCTTACAAGTAGAAAAGTAACTAGAGCTTTTTACAAAGATTTGCTCTAACAGTGCTTGCACAGATCTCACGTAAGTTTTTGCGTATAATGCTCTTGAATCATAAAGTTATTTGAACTTCAATTTCAACTTCTATTTATAGTCGAGTCTTCAACTGCTTCTTGAATAACTGCTTCTTGAATCTTGAAAGAAACGGTTAGGCAGTTGAGCTTCATAACTTCCGTTGTCTGATACCTTCGACTCCCTTTATCTGATTTTGGTATCGACTATGCTTCGTCTGTTTTTTATCTTCGCTTCGCTTCGTCTGCTTTTTATTCTTGCGTAGACTTCGTCTGCTTTTCTCTTCGTCTGCTTTTCTCCTTGCATAGACTTAGTCTGTTTTTTACTTTGCGTAGACTTCGTCTGCTTTTCTCTTCGTATAGACTTCGTTTGTTTTTTACTTTGCGTAGACTTCGTCTGCTTTTCTCTTCGTCTAATTTTTATATAGCGTGAACTTCGTCTGCTTTTCATTTTATCTTATTTGTTTGTCATCAAAATCATTTAAGACGTAAAGTCAATTTGCTGACTTAACATTCTCCCCCTTTTTGATGATAACAAATACGTATTAACAACATGAAAAGCTCTGTTCATCAAAATCAACAATATTTAGAAAATAACAAAAAATCTTTTGATCTCTTGTTCTTCTGCTCTACTGTCTTGTCTTTCTCTACTTCTTCTTCCACTGATCCCCCTTTTTTCTTTTTTGTTTTAATATCACCCTTCTCCCCCTATTTGTTATATATCAAAACCTCATTGTCCAGATTGCTTCACTAGCTTCTTTACCATCTTCTTGAGCTTCTTCATATCCTTGAGCAGCTTATCAACTTTCTGCTCTAAAGTCACTGGTTCAGATGCTCTTGGTTTATCAACCATGGCAATTGTAGTAGAATATGCATCTGGAGCTAGAACAACTTGTTCAATCAATTGAAGGAGAGGTGGTGGAACACGTAGACTAGGATCTAGAATATCAAGATCATCTGGAGCAGCTAGTTTAAGAGCTGGCTTCCCAAACCAGGGTAGAAGGTCTTCAAAAGACAAAATGGCCCATAATGATCGTTGTCACAGAATAAGCTTCAAGACAAAATAAGAACACTCCATATTTCCAATCCTGAGAGGATTATACTGACACTCCATCAGGACTCCTCCCACTGGATCTTCATCTGAAACTTTGCTCTTGCTTGTACCTGGATCTTGGTATACGCAAATCGTACTTGCGTTCCTTTGAATATCACAGGCTTCATCTATCAAATGCATTTGCTCCGCAATATCTTCAACTGTCATATCATCCAACACAAATTCTGGATGAACCTTCTTCTTTCCTTTCTCCATGTTAGGTTCAGTATAATATGGTGGCTGAAAATCTGGAACCACCTTTATCACAGTGCTTTCTAATACAGGAAACCTTGTATTAGACTCTGAAGGTAAATCTGTGGAATATGGCTCTTTTGCAATTCTCTTCAATTGTTCATAAAATCTTTTGTAGCCAATATCCAATAGATGCATAATGCTTTTATCAAACACTAAGGGTTTGAATAAAACCTTCACCATTCTCCTCGGCTTATCCCTTATGATTACTGAATTTACTCTTTTCTCTTCTTTCACAACCAGTCTGATTGCCAAATCTTGTCTTTGTAGAAGAGAAGTTTGTTCAGTCAGAGGAACTAGTTCAATTTCCTCAGATTGACTTACAGGGATAGTAGTAGAAAGTACTTCTTTAGCAATAGGATTGATAGTCTGATTGGGACTATCCACAACATTAGCAGAGAATTCTTCAACATGAATTTCAGATTCAGAAATTCCTTTTCTGACCTCTGTAGAAGGTGGGTTAGCTGATGGACTTCCTCCTTTCCTTGCAATCATCTTCCTTAACCTTGGTGATTTCTTAGGTTGAGGCTGTTGTTTCTCACTTTCAACTTTTCTTTTTCGTTCAGAATCTTCACTCTGTTTAACAGCTCCATCCTTCAAAATAGAGACTAACGATCTTGTTGCTTTAGGAGCTCGCAATTCAGAATTCCGCACCGGATTGGATTCTCTTGATTGCTTTTCTTCTTGCTGACGAACGGTTCGTACTCTAGGTGACCTTTTCAGTTGCTTTGGTGTGTCACTTAAGAGTGTTTCTCCTTTTCGTTTTAGCGCTCCTTTATCAATGATTCTTACACCTGTTGGCTTTGTCTCTTGAGACTGAGACCTAGAACTCTGCACGGGAGACTTCTTCTTTCTACGCTCCCCCTCAGTTCTTGCTTCTATTGTATCTGATGGTCTTAGTCCCATTCTTGCTATTGAAGAAGAATCGATATAGCTGTAAATAGGTCTCTTCATCCTATTTCCCCGATGTAACAGAACACTAGACTCTCTAAACAGTTTTGTTAACATCATTCCATAAGGCATAGTATTTATATCTTTTATCGATTTCACCATATATTGATAGATTAAAAAGGGTAAATCTATCGGGTGATGATTCAAAAGATGAAAAATACATTATTCATCCAGCGTTGTCACTTGATGTCTAGAACCAGCTCTTGGCAGAATACAATGAAGCAAAATAACAAACAGTATTCTTGCCTTTGGTATGAGCCATGACGCCCTTCTCTCTGACGGGTCACTATCGCCATACAACTGACGATGTACCTCGGCCTCGTCCATTTTGAGCTTTGTCATCCACTTAGTCTTGTTGTATAACTGAACTCCATCCATTGGACATCCAGTCACCTTCTCCAATAACTCCTGTGTTACTACAATATTGAGTTTGTCTACATTGGAGACGATTGTTCCTCCAACAGATTCAGTGTTCTTCCAGAAGTCATACAACCCGTTGACATAAATTTCTTCACGAATTTGAAAGAAATTTCTCCAACCGGCTGCTATTATCTCTGGTTCGACATCCATGTTATCCGCTCTCAATGATTCAAAATTAACATGCCTTCTGAATCCTGCCTTTGGGTCTTCTCGGGAAAGAGGCTTAACATCCATTGTTTGATGTTGATTGCGTAGAAACTGATCAAGGAAATTTCTGAGAATTTTTTGAACACAAGTGTTTCTGAAAACGATAGAAACTTCAACCGTCGATTTTTAGGGATTTTAAACAAGTTCCAAAATAGGTGGGATTCTCGAAGTTGTTTTCAGCTTTTTCCCTCCAAAACTATTCTTGTCGAAGAAGCTATCATCTGTTGCCGTCATGTTTTAACACCGTTAACTTCTCCGTCTTCTTTTAAGAAATATCAAACAATAGGTCATTTAACATAACCATATTGAAGTTTCATCTAATTTCTGTGAACCGATCTTCAATAAGTGGCTTAGTGAATATGTCTGCCCACTGGTTCTTAGTCTCCACAAACTGTAGACTGATGACTCTCCGTTGAACATAATCTCTTAAGAAGTGATGCCTCACTTCGATGTGCTTCACCCTTGAGTGTTGAATCGGGTTCTTTGACAAGCTGATGGCGCTGGTGTTGTCACAGAATATTAGAATCTCCTCTTCTTGAATTGAGTAGTCTTCTAGTTGATACTTCATCCATAAAATCTGAGAGCAACAACTTGCAGCTGACATATACTCTGCCTCGGTAGTCGACAACGCGATTGAGCTTTGCCTCTTACTTGACCATGATACTAGGTTTGGTCCAAGAAAGTGACAACCTCCATTCGTGCTCTTTCTGTCGATCCTATCTCCGGCATAGTCTGCATCGCAATATCCAGCTAACCTGAAATCTTTACCTTTCTCATACATCAAGGGAAGATCAGTAGTACTTGCGAGATATCTCATAATTCTTTTTACTGCCATGAGATGAGACTCTCTAGGATCAGCCTGAAATCTTTCACACAAACATACACTGAATAATATATCAGGTCTGCTTGCTGTAAGATATAACAATGAACCGATCATCCCTCTATATAGGGTTTGATCCACCTTCTTACCATTTTCGTCTTTTGACAAAAGGTTTGAAGGATGCATCAGAGTGGTCATAGGCTTGACCTTATGCAAATCGAATTTAATCAACAACTCTTTGTGATTGAAAATCTTCTAAATCTATTTTGTAAAGATTAATTTGTCTTATGGCGGAGAAGAATATGGATCTGTCTTTGTTCTTGACTTTACACGAATCCTGATTGAATACGACTTCAAAACCAGAGTCACACAATTGACTAATACTAA
>JANZLC010071482.1:0-12936 GCA_026413385.1 Erythroxylum gracilipes | reverse complement strand
TATATCGATGGATTCAATGTTTTCTATCATATTATCAAGTCTTCATTCTCCATTTTTTTTCAAAATAAAAATGGAGAATGAAATTGAAATTCAGTAATAAGAGATAAATAAATAGCTTGAAATCAATAAAATAAGTGAAATGGAGAACGAAACTAAAATTCAGCTATAAGAATAAAGAAGATTTTGAAAACGATATAATAGGTGGTCCTCAGATTGTGAACAATAAAGTTAGGAATAAATAAGATGACTATTGAACACCATCAATTAAGCAGACTAGTGATATCTTCCTCCTTTAAGTAGACCAAGAATCTTGATAGCTCTTCGAATCATCATCAAGATATGTATGATTTAGTCAGTGAATTCAAGATTGTAGCCATGAGGAAATATAAAGGAAAAAGTAAGGTTAATAAAGACAATTAAAGTCTTTATTCCTGATGGAATAAATGTTTACTTCTCTTAGAAGATTTAGAACTAAACCAAACATATAGTCATTAAATTTGTTCTAGATTTTTTAAAAGGCAAGATGTTAAACGAATTTAATAAGACCTTTATTGGCCTTATACCAAAGTTACCAAATCCTAGTTCTCTAAGCGATTTTAGGCCTGCTCCTATTGAAACCCTCTTACTTCACTTTCGAAACTATTCCTCTGATTAATCTAAAGTAGATAGAATCATTCAGTTTAAGGGACCTTTTAGCAAATTCATAACTGCTTCATACTCAACTTTGTTCTCCTTTAACTCCCATGAAGTTAAGTGGTATAAGTTAGTGTGGTTTAAGAATAATTTCCCTAAATTATCTTTTACACTATGGATGGCTATAAAAAAAAATAGGCTTATTATATTGGACAAGATGTCTTAAAATGTTTTTAACATATGCATCTTATTTCAAACTCGTCTTGAGATAAGAGACCATCTATTGTTCTCTTTTGATTACTCTTTTAACATTTGGAAAAGTATACTAGTAAGGTTCAACCTGCAATATCTTCTCCAAACCATGAAGGAAACATTAGAATGGATAATAAGTCAGAAATTCAATAATAGCAGTGACCTCACCATGTTCAGATTGGGAGTAAGCTGCTTAATATATAAATTATGAAGAGAAAGGAACTATTGATAATTTCTCAACATAAATTATGAAGTACAAACACTTAATAGATCTATATACTATAACTTTAGGGAGCTACTGATAATAAAAAAATTGCATCTTAGTTATAGTTCTATATACAAATCGAATTAAGGCCTTAACTATCTAAACATAATCATCTAGGTATACATTTATTGAACATGACCAAGGAATTTCAATCAAAAAATAGCTTAATACAATTCATAGAATTTAGTCTAAAAATATTAGGAAGAAATTACAATACTCAACTTTTAAGTATGGCTCAAATGGGGAACTTAAAAAGAATCCCACCTAAAATTCAAGAAATATAGGAATTGATTGAAGAATAGTGGCCTATATAGCATTAAGCAGAGCCTAAGAAAGAAGAGAGTAGAAGCATGGTTAACCGTAAATAATTAGGACTTTTATCAGATATGAAATCAATGAAGTCAAGCAAGGAATCATAAAATACAATTGTATTCAAATATCTCACATATTCTAGCTACAAAAGAAATCTATATTAAGTATCAAGCAAAGAGGGGAGTAAAACTCGTTTATCTTAATGGATCTTTACGAGGGCATAACAACAATTCATAGGTGACTAAAGAAGAGGCCAAAAAAGGATTAACACTCTAAATCTCAATATGTTTAGGAAACAACTAAAGAATAATACCTTGGAAGCTTGAGCAAGAATTAAAAGTTACTAGTAGACCAAGATGAACAGGAGCCAATCCAAAGAGTTAGTACTCTAAGCTTCAAACATAAGTGGATAATGCGCAGGTTATGGGAAAGCCACATGTGCACTAAGAAGCAATGGTTATATTCCAAATACTTCATATTTCCAACCCTCTTTGATCTTTTGTGGTTGGTCTTTTGAATTAAAACACTTCCAGGCAGTTCTTTACCTTATTTGGAAAAAAGAATTCATTTAATTTTCAAAAAAATGGTTACAAAATTCTAGCAAAGCTCCTAACCTTAAAACATAAAGATATGTTGAAATCTCACATTAATCCATCATACAAGGCAGTCATTAAAGGGAGTTAAATTAAGGATAACATTCTATTAACTCAAGAAAATTTTAAGAATTATAATAAGAAACAACCTTTCAAGATTTACGCAATAAAAATTGACTTTCACAAAGCCTTTGATCTCCATCAATTGGAACTTCATATTGAACATTTTGGGAGACTTTGGTCTTTCATGAAAAATTAAGTCTCTTAAAACATCATAGTGAATGTTGAGCTAACAAAACTTATTAAAGGTGTAAAAGGATTGGGGTTAAGTGATCTCATCTCTCCATACTTATTGACAATGAGTGTTGAATACTCACAAGACTTCTTGATCATATTACAAGTTAAGAAAGGAAATTCAAATTCATAATAAATATAAGAAACTAGAAATTTAAGTAACTTACCAATCGCCAATGAATTTTTGCTTCTCTCAAGGGTTGATCCTAACTCTATTAGTGCAATAATGATGGCTATAAGAACCTTTAAAGGTCTTTCCAGTTTTTTAATAAATAAGGATAAGAGTCAAGTGTTTATTTCAATAGGAGCAAACCACAATCTTTCTAGTTAGCTTTTTAACTTGACAGGCCTCAAGACCATGTAGCTCCCCTTCACATGTTTGGACATACCTATCTTATATAGAAGACCAATTTTTAGAGATTTTCTTCCTCTAATTGAAAGGATATAAATAAGAATCAATAACTAACATAACAGAAGCTTATACTTTTCATGTAAAATCTAACTTATAAATTTAGTACTCAACTTCTTGCATGTATACTGATTCTCACATCTAATGTTTTTAAAAAGATTGATTAGATATAGGATGCTCAAACGCCTTTTCTGGTTAGGAGATATCACAAGAAAATTTATTACTAAGGTGAAATGGAGTCATATGTGCATATCTAAGGAGGAAGTGGTTTGAAGAATGTTCCAATAAGACTCATTAATAAGGCCTTGATGATTAAAAGAGTATGGAGAATTACGGCTGATAAAAAAGCCTTATGAACTAAATGAGTTCATAATTAATACTTGAGGAAGAAGAATTTCTACAAGATCAGTCTAAAAGCTAATACATCATGGATTATACTTCAGATTCTTAAGCTGAACTAGCAAGTTAGATTGGAGTTCAATAACAAGCTTGGTGATGACTCTACCACATGGTTTTTAGTTTGATAATTAGAGCAACCTTGGGACATCATATGAACTCAGTGACTTTTCAACTTTTAGAGACTTAATTCAAGATGATGCAACAGTTAAAGAAGTTATAAGAGATAATTAATAGGGTTTAATGAAAGGATTTTGTTTGATTTAATAGATGTTACCCCAAATTATAACCTTAACTTTGACAAAGAGTTGAGGTACTCATCTGGTAACTTCTCCAACAAATCTTATACAATTCTATTAAGGATCAGGGCCATAAAAGTCCTATGGCATAAATTAGTGTGGTATAAGTAGGCTATTTCAAAGGTATCATTCATATTATGACTTGCTATCAAAAGAAGATTAACCACAATGTATAGGATATTTGACAGCCCCAACTTAACCAACTGTTGTACTCTCTATAAACAAAAGCCTGAATCTATAAACTACTTGTTATTCCTTTACAACATCTCTTCTTACTTATAGTAGAAGACTTAATAGCTATGTAATCTCCCTTGTTGAAGCTTAGATTAACTTGATACCATTGATTAAATCACTTAAAGACCTTAGATGAGCAAAGTTTATCTTCTTATCTTCAAAATATCATTTGGAAGATTGGCTTATACAATAAATTGAAAGGAATTGGTGAATTTTCCATGCCAATTTCACAAACAATAATAAATTATAGGAGCTAAAAAGCTCGAAAAAAAGAGTAACTTGTAACTTAATTTTATCTTCAATATAGTAGCAATTTTAGGGAATTTCTAATATATGACAGTGAATGACTACTCTAAAGTTTCAATGCCAATATTGTATATCTAGGAGGAATAATTTTATCTATAACTCTAATAATTGAAAATTTTAGGTGGAAGAACCTCTGATACTAAAATTCAAATATATTTAAGGCACTCTAATGTGATGGAATGGCCTCTAATCCCAAGTTACAGAAAAGGAAAACTAAGGGCTAAGGCACAAGCTACCTATATTGTCTAAACACTTATCAATTGAAGTTTCTAATATATTTTATCTTACTTAGGTAGCTGAAGTCTTCTATTCAGTTACTCTTTTCTTATAGCTTATACTATAGTTCCTTATTCATTTATCTATTCATTATTTTTCTATAAAAAAAAAGCAAACACACTTCATTATTGTATTAAATTCTTTCAAATAAAATTATGTCTATGTAAATGTTAAAACCAATCAAAAAGATGCTCTAAAGAATTATCATTGATCTCCAATGAAAACATTTCACACTTTTTTTAATTCCATTTTCCTTTAAAATTACCTATTTATAACTTCAATACTTCTCTGAGTAAATTTCTTGACATTTTAAATAAAATAACTACATTTGTTCTTACTCTATAAACAGATCTTAGTAAAATTTCTTAATTAATGCACAGTAATACAAAATCTACTCATAATACAATGATGGATAGTAGTAAAATTTCTTAATTAAAGCACAGTAATATAGAATATAATCATAATACAATGATGGATACAAACCTTACCTTATATTTCCAATATCCACATAACCTCTTTCTAGAATTGGACTTGGTCCATAAAGTTCTAAGTGGTGCTTGGAAGTCATAATGGCAATAATGTAACTCAAAACTGTTATAATTTGAACTTGAAAGCATGTTTTCTTTAAACCTACTTCATATATTTCACCATTAAATATAAAATAAATAACAATTAATATTTTATTTCATTCATACCATATATAAAAATATAAATTATTACTGAAAGCAATATAAGTTAGGGATAGGCATTATATATCTTATAAGTTATAGGAAGGATATTAATACTTGATGTAAAAAGAATAGAAGAGATATCAAACTAGTAATTAAAACTTATAAAAAATGTAAAATTTGGCAGTAAGAAATGTAAATAATTTATTTCCACACTTATTTTTAAATTATACAATAATGATGAAATATTTATTAATTTGCTGCAACATATCAAAAGATTAAAAAGTCTGATTTGCAGACACCAATTACTAATTAGAAGTTGATGAAGTTAAATTTATTATAAAAATATTATCATTTCATTACCAAGAAGATCTCGAAGATCAACTCATAAAACTGAGATAAGGAATTATTCTATTACATAGTATATAAAGATATTTTATGAACTTTTCGTTTAATATGAAGGAGTGAAATCTGTAAAAACAACTTATATCTCACTATATAAATGACTGAAGGGCATAAATAATGATGATATAATGAATTTAATTACTTCTTTGAATTTAAAGGTGAATTAATACCTAGGACAACAAGTGACTAAGAAATATAGAAATCAATTCAGGGAGTTTGAAAAGAAGAGAACTACAATAACACTTAAAGAATCAAATTTTGAAACAAAGTGCAACTATAAATCTTCTCAAGAATCTAAACCTAAAGGTAGAGCCATAATTGAGACTAAGGCAAAAGGAAGCAGTAATGATAAGAAGTGTTTTCAATTAATGAGGGAGCCACTTATAAATATATCAATAGAGGTTTGCGTATGATGAAAGAAGAAGAGGCAAAATAATATAATAAATATATGTGTGAACATTAAGTTACGAAAGAGTTGGAAGGAGACTCTAGTTATGAACAAATTAGTTCTTCAAATATTAATGTATTAAGGCATACATTTACAAACCTTAAGGTAGATAAGAATAATAACTTCATATTATTTTCTTTATCCAAGTTAAATATGGAGATAAAGTATGTGAGCTTATCATAAATGGTCGAAGTAACGTGAATATGGTATCAAAGAGTATGTTGAAGTGATTGAATTTACTTTAAGAAAAACACTTGCATCTTTACAAAGGTTCTTTCTTGGATGATATCACTATACCAATACTTCTTAGAAACTTTATGTCTTTCAAGTTAGGAATATATGAAGATTTTATTTATTTTGATGTTATTATATAAAAGTATCACACATTTTACTTAGTTAACCTTGACTTTTTCATGATTATTATGTACATCATTGGTAAAGCTAAAACCAATCATTTATTTCTCAAAGAAAGAAGATAATAATGAAACTTATAAGAAGATATACAAGGTAGAAAAGAAAAGAAAAAGTAATAAGGCAGCCAAGATTACCAAGAAATAACTTCTTAATATTCTTAAAGAGACAGAGTTTGAAGTATTCATTAAAAAGAAGGGAATTTTTTTGCAACAGTAGTAGAGAAGTAACAAAAATTGTATATGAGACATCCCTTTTGTAATGCCAAAAGCAGCAAGTGAATTGGTGGTCAAATTTTCAAATCTTACACATGATGATTTACTAAGTGAATTACCTCTCTTACAAAACATCCAATATGTTGTTGACTTAGTGTATAGATATATTACACTATACCTTCTGATATATTACTTAAATCTTATTGAAAGTGAAGAGATGGAGATGTAAGTAGAAGAGTTGCTATTGAAGAAGTTATCAGGCTATATGTAGTTTCAATATTATTTACTCAAAAAAAGATGAAAATTGTCGAATATGTATTAATTGTCAAGAGATAAACAAGATCAAAATAAAGTATAGGTTCATAATCTCTTATCTTGATGACATGTTTTACCAATCAAATAAATCTTCCATCACACCTATATAATTTAATAAAAGGTATGGATCCATCTTTCCTACATAATTAGACGGCTTAACATGCATTTTCTTAGTAATATCTTTAAATATATTGTGTGTTTCAGCTTTGTCACAAGTTCTAAATTCTTGCATACACTCTCCACGTGTTGTTGGTTAGTTTCTTTATCTTAAACCTCTAAGAACATGATGTTTCCCAAACCCTACTTGCTAGTGATTAATTTTAACCTCTTCATCTTGGATTTTATTTTCTCCACCCTCAATGTCAATTGCATCTTATTGTCTGGTGTTATTTTATAGAATAGTTTTTGAAACATCTTATGATTAAGAGTCATCAAATTTCAAAATTTTCATAATTTTTAGAATGGTTTCATGTTACTTTTGATTACTGAGTAGTCCTCTATATGCCCTTTCATTATATGTCAACATTATAAACTAAAACTCTTATACTAAATTGATATAGGGTGAATAAAAGAGGTATTAAAGTAGTAGATAAAACTTATAAAATTTAGTCATTTATAATTTCAATTAGGTTATTGGAATTTCAATTTAAGTTCTAACAATTTCAATTTTTAAATGACTTAAAATTTAGGTTTTTGCTATAAATCTAGGTTAAAATTGGTATAAGTTTAGTGAGAAAACCAAACAATAGGTAACACGCACACACAAACATTAAAAAATAATTAAAAATCTCTATTCTACTACTAAGAAGACTCAAAAATAAAATATTAAAAAAAGAGTCCTACTATATCCTAAACTAAATTATTATTAATCTTAATCTAGTGAAGACAATCTATTATAAAGTAAATTTTAGTCCTTGTTTTTTTTCTGCCACAGTAGTTCTGGTTCTTTACTCCACCAAATTAAAGCTTTTGATTAAATAACTTTTCCTCTATTATTTCTTTAAAAAATACTTTTATCAATACCTTATATCAATAAACTATCTTAAACTATGGAGCTTGAAGGAATAATTATTGGCTAAGAAATTAAGGGTGAAAGCCTCATATTATCCATTATCTAAACCTTAAGAAGAAAAGATCTCGGCAATAATAAAGTTTAAGGTCAAAAGGACAATTTCAACCTAATATTTATACCAAAGTTTAACTTAAATCCAATTATTTAGGAGCATTAAAAAAGAGCACTAATGTTTTTAACACATTTTAATTTAAATTCTGAACTGACAGAACCGTAACTCCTTATCAAAATTTTACCAATTTTAAGTCCTGATAATTTTTTTTATTAATTTATATGTCCCTCTTACTAGTTAGATAACCCAACTAGAAAACAGGCCCATAACTTTGCCCCTTTCTCCCTACAACACTATTCTTTTTTATTGGGTTTAGGGATTCAAGTTGGAAATCCCAAACACATTAAGAACATGTTTGTTTGTCTCCTCTGTTTTTTGTGTTCCTCTCTTCGGTTTTAGAACATTTAGGAATTAGTTATCATTATTTTATCTCCCAATTTTTCTCCAACTAAAAAAGGAGCTACAATAAGGTCAAGCCTCCACAATCCTTGATTATGGACTAACTCCTCACTCTTACGTAAAATCATTTCCTTTTATTTTGGGATAAGACTTAAGTAAAAAGAAGAATGAAACTAAGAGTTCTAAACTTATATTAATTAAATCATTGTTTGAGACTAAGGAATAAAATTTTATTTTTGGCTTATGATTAGATGGTTCTAGATCATTTTGTTTCTCATATAAATGATATGTTGTATCTACATAAATTAAATATCATTAATGAAAAGGAGAAAAACAAATAATGGAGCCATAAAAATAGAACATTATCTAAAACAAAAGAAAATGGCAATAGTTTAAGGAGTTACTACTGCTTTATCAAAAAGCTATAATTTTCATATCCAAAGAAAGATATTTAGACAAGTCTCTTTTTTAGCTTATCAATAGCAACAACTTCTTCTTATTTCAATTTCTTAAAAGATGGAGGTGATCTCAGAACTATATTTTTCTTCTATTATCGATTGAGCTTTTTCGATAATCTCTTATTTGTCCCCTTCTTAATTTTCCTTTCCCACTTAATATTAAAATGCAAGCCATATGTTCACACTCATGTCACAAAGATCTTCTTTAATAAAAACTTCTGCATAACAAGCATCATTGCACTCCTTAAGAGTTCTTATTCAATCCACTTATCTCACTTACAAATTAAGCATCACAAAAGTGTTCTAAAGATGGAGAGAGGAACGCTATGAAATAAGGAGATAAGTTAAAAGTTTTTAAAACATAAGTTGGGATTTAAGGATTTAATTAAAAGTAACTGAGTAGTGTTATGTGAGAGGAGGGCTAGAGTCTTCCGTTTATTCGTTAGGATGTCCAGTTGGTAAAAGATGCCCATATAAATTACTTAAAAAGTAAAGCAATTTAAAATGGCAAAAGGGTCACTTTTGACCTTAACTTTTTCACCAATTGACAAGTTTAACTCTAATATTTCAGAGTGAACAATTATAACCCTAATATTTGGAAAACGTTAAAATTGGACCCGACCATACTAAAAAAT
This sequence comes from Erythroxylum gracilipes, assembly GCA_026413385.1. Classification (NCBI taxonomy): domain Eukaryota; kingdom Viridiplantae; phylum Streptophyta; class Magnoliopsida; order Malpighiales; family Erythroxylaceae; genus Erythroxylum; species Erythroxylum gracilipes. The sequence goes on along the minus strand of JANZLC010071482.1, from coordinate 3,589 downwards.
TTAACCTCGTCTATTAAGTGATAGGTTAATGCTGACTTGACATTTTTTATTACGTTTTGTGAGCCCCCATATGTCACATCATTACTGATGTGGCAAGGTGGGATCCACATATTTTAAAAAATATATAATATATTTTATTATTAAGTGTGGGACCATCCTGTTAATTAAACATTTTTAAAACATTTTTAAAATGCTAGGTTTCTCTGGCTGTAATATTGTTAACCTTTTCATTTCTTTGTTGCTTGCTCATCCTTGTTTAAGCATAACTTATTTGACTAATTCAATGTCAGGAAGAGCAATTCCTTCCCTTATTTCTTCAGAAGCGATGAAGAACCAAAAGAGAGACGTTAAGGGTTTTGCATGTGTGAGGTGTTAAGTGCTTTGCATGATAGCAAAAAAAAAAGAGACGTTGAAGGAGAGAGAGGAGTGTGTGTGGATGTGAGGAGTGAAAGTGTGAGGGGTTACAACTAAAAAAAAAAGAAACATAGAAGAGAGAGAAGGAAGTCAAGGATGAAAGAAAGAGTGTGAGTTTAGGGTTTGGCATAGGTAAGGGAGAGAAGATGAGAATAGAAGAATGGAAGTGTGAGGGGTTGAGGGTTTTGCAGGGGTGGAAAACAACAAACACGCAGAAGGGGGATGGGGTTTCAGTTTTGGCTATGGCGTAGAGAAGAGAGGGAAGAGAGAGAAGATGAGTGAAGTGTAGAAAAATGCATGGGAGTTTAGGGTTTTGGAGAAAGAAGAGAGAGAATAGAGATGGGAGAGGGACGAGTGGGAGGTGAAGCTTTGGAAGGGGAGAAAAAAAGAAACACAGAGGGGGAGTGCAGGGGTTATTACTCAGGAGTCTCTGGCCAGAGCAGTTATTTGTCATGAAGAGAGTCTTTAATGACACATAGAGTAATGAGATCCCACAACAAGAACTAACATCACTTGGATTAGATATGATGTAGTCATTCTAGTGAGAGTTGACATACAACCCATACTCCGAACCAAGTGGGGTATAGTATGGTGAAAGGACAAATTGCATGGTAATTGTCTATGGAAAGGTTCGTAAGCTGGATAATTCACTATCGAAGAGTTCATGTGTTAATCCACTTATATTCCGAAAAATTGGCATCATGAAACCCTTCATGATTTTATTGAATTAATAGTTAATTCAAGTGGTATGAAACCATCTATGATTTTCTCGAATTAAGAGTTAATTCAAGTGCCTAAAATAACCAGGAACCTAAGGGTCATATGTATAAAAGATCGGACAAAAAACAAAATGTATGTGGCTGTTTTTAAGTAGGCCATGATAGTGACCGAAAGTGAGGCTATCAATTAAATAGGCCACGATCGTGATCGAAGGCTCGATAGATGTACAGGAGAGCTAACTAGTCACAAACACACTCAATTGAGAGAATAAAGTGTCTAGAAGAGTTCTAGAGCTAGAGAGAAGTGTCTTGAATCTTGTTCATGCAATTGTTGCATGAATCAAAGCGCATGCAATATAGTCCTGATCTTTCTCTCCATTAGAGCATCTACTTTAACTCATCTGGTTTGGTGCTCTAACCACCCTTACATATTGTTTCTTCTTCATCTTTGTAAGTTCTTGAGTGATTAAGGAAGAGTTTGGTGTTTGCAATAACCTAAACTATTGGACCCCAAATTTTTTCTTGATGAATAAGCGTATAAGGAAGGTTAAAATGAACTTTTTGGACTCATTAAGGGTAAAAAGGTGAAGAAGAATCTTTGTCTTGCATTTGAAGAAGCCAAAAATGAAAATTTAAGAGAGAAAAAGAGAGAGTGTCGTGGAAGCAGAGAAAAGAAGAGAAAGCTAAGCTAGGTTTCAATTTTTCTTAGTTTTAAAGAGTGATTTTAAAGTTATTCAAGAAGGGGAAAAGAAAGAGGAAGATTAGAGCTTCCATTAGAGCTAAGAAACTCATTGTTTGGTGAAGATTCAAGGTAAGTTTATATTTAATCTTTTGGATTTTGGAAGGGTTTTAGTTTAAAGAGCTTAGGAAATGCTTGGGTTTAAGTATTTTAGGATCAATTTTATACATATGTTTCTTTGGGCTTTCCAATTTGAATTCCTATTGAATGGGGATTTTTGCCAATGTTGAAGGGAGCAAGAGAGGCAAGAGGAGCAAGAGGAGAGACATCTTAGAGCAAGTTTTCAAGAGAGGAAAGTAAGATGGGTTCATGTTTATAATTGAATAATGATCCATTATGTTTTCTTTTAAGTCAAGAGAATAAAATGATTTCTAATTGCTTTATAATTGTTGCATTTGTTGCTTTTGAATGATTTGAAAGAATTTGCTATATGTTTGGTATATGAACTTGTTTGACAAATTGTGAAATGATGATGGAAATGAGTTTGAAATATTACATACTTATGAAAATCATGTTTTTGGAAAAGTGCCATTTTGGGCAACATGTTTACAAGTTGTGAAATGCATGATTATATGGGTTTGGTTTGGTCCATTCTGTATGTCAAATGCACTTTGACTAAAGGCTTTTCCTGCCTGCCCGCTAATGGCATGGAGCTCCTTCACGAACTCCCCTAAGTTCATGGCTATGCAAAACCATTATGTGGGATTGTGATAGTACGTTCTGTTTACGGCTACACAAGACTATTTTATGGAATTGTGTTAGTACATTCTGTTCATGGACCTACCCAAACCATTCTTATGTGTTTATGTATTCATAATATGTTGACAAGATTGATGCATACATGATTTGTATTATTATGAATTTGGTTAAGAATTTGAGAACAATGCTTTTTATGCTTCAATAAGAATTTTGATGGCAAATGAACATTTTGAATGGTTTTGCTTGTTATCCGTTATAAACCTGTTATCCACGAGCCCTCAAGCTCACCCCCTATTCCTTCCCATATTCAGGTGATGAGCAGGATGTCGAGTGATCGATTCGAGAGTCAAGGCATCACTCTAATTTGCATATTTTGGTTTTGAAGCTAGATTATGTTAAACAAGGCTTTAGTCGCATTTTGAGCAATTGTAGTTTATATAAACTTTGTATTTTTGGTTTATGATGTATTGTGTCTTGAAATACCCATTAAAGCCTTGTAAAACTCTTATCTTATGATGTTAATGAAATATATATACATCATGTTCGCACATGACTTTTCAAGTCTTTACATCGCATTTTCAAGCTTTTCATAGGGGCAGGAATTGTGTTCTGACTTCAGGGGAAAAACTGAATTAATCTAGGCTGAACTAGACCAAGTTGTCTTCTTAGGAGTTGTAGAATGTCCTTTTAGCTTTCCAACAATATAAAATATGAAATTTTTAGATATCGGAGCTGAGAGATATGATCATTATAAGTTAGTGATGATGCATAGGATGTATATACATGACAACTATAGTAAATGATGAGAATTGGTTGTAAGTGATGAATTAAATGATTAGAGATTAGAGAGTTAATGAAACAAAGTTGGTAGTTGAATTGATATAAAGTAATATTGCACTAGAAGAGTTGAATTTGGGAAGATTATGAGTGAAAGTGATGTTAAAATGGATGTAAGAACCATTGGAGATGCTTTGGAGGGAGTTTTGTCTCACCTATGTCCGTTAGACGGACTTTAGGT
>JANZLC010071462.1:0-12937 GCA_026413385.1 Erythroxylum gracilipes | reverse complement strand
TTATAAAATAAAATATAGTTAAAATTAATAAAAGTGCTTCTTATTTTGATGTTGCCAAACAGTCTACTGTGTGAAGCTCTTTTTAAAAAGCTGTTTTTTAATTGACAGCTAAACAGCCAACTGGCTTTTAAAAAAAGTTCTTCTCAGAAAAGCTCTACTGACAAAAGCTCTACTGATAAAAGCTCAACTAAACGGGCACTGAGTCACCACCAGTGCGTATTTTCGGTGCCAATATTCCATTAGTGGGAGTGGGATACCATAGTATCCAATGAAAGACATGGAGGTTCCACCGAGGCAATTATAACAGGCCATGTTACAATCACCATCATATAATAGATTTTGAGTTTTAACAAACAAGAGAGAATTTTATCAGGTTCAAAATTATCAGATAAAATCAAGACTAACCATTCAATAATTTTCACAATTATTCTCAAATCAAACAAAACTTATACCAATGTTATCAATACCGTACCGAATTCGATATCGAATTGAGTTCTGGAACGGAACTGTACCGATACTGTGGTACTATTTCGGAAAATTTTTTAAATTTATAAAATAGTTCATAAAATTTTAAAGATTTCAAAATAGTTCATATTGGCATATTATACAGTTATGTTGTATACTTTATTAGTTTACTGTTTACATCAACCATGCCTTCAAAAATCTTAATAATAAATAATAATAACAATTAATATGAAATAACAATAATTTTTAAATATCTTACATATAAATAATAACCACAATTAATTATTTTCTATTTTGAATTAATTTTTAGAATTTATTAGTATTTATTAATAAATATTAAAATAAATTAAAATAAAAATAATTTATTAGTATTAAAAATAAAAATAATTTATTAGTAATAAAAATAAAAATAATTTATTTTTAAGTTTTATTTAATTTATAATTATTATTAGTAATAAAATGTTTATTATTATTTTAAAAACTTTGAAAAAAAGAGGGGGAAGGAGTATGGGAGGAAAATTTTGAAAATTTTTGAAAATTTTGCAAAAAAAGTCTCCCAATTTTTTAAAATTTTCGATACCGGCCGGTATTTGACCGGTATTTTGAATACCGACCGGTACGACCGAAATTGACCGGTACTGACCGATATTTTTTACCGGTATTATTACACTCGTACCGGTACCGGATTTGGGCCGAAACGGTACGAAATTAAAAACATTGCTGCTGACAATAACTCTAGAAATTGGTGATATAGAAGGTATCATCAAAGGCGTGTCTCTCATTTATCTGTTGCTTCAAAACTCACCAATAATGTTGAAGCTAAACTTTGGAATAACTAGTAAAATTGTTGTTTTATGATCATAAGGATATAAGTCTTTATAAAAATATTTTAAAAAAGGATACATATATCATGACTCTTCCTAGACCCTGCAAAACGTGAAGTCTTGAGCATAAAATAAGTTGACAAAATAAGAGTACTTCTCTTTCAGTTTTACATTCTCTAATAACCTATTACATATTTTTTCCATTAAAAAAAATTGAAAGTGGACTAAACAACATGCGGCACATAAACGCCAACGCAGGCGTACTCCAAATGCGCTTCATCCACCACCACTTCGATTATCGTGCGCAGCAACGTACCACCAGATACCCTCCAGAATCCAGACATTACTAACCGATCAGCATTTTAAGGCCAGATGGCCCCTAGACATTAAGAAGGCATTATGATTGCAAGCACACGCATACTGATTTCCTTTTCCTAGAAAACTTCCGTCAACGAAAACACCATTTAGTCTCGCCTGAACGCAGTTTGCGGTGTCTTGCAATTCACGTGCCAAATTAAGTTGTTATGACTATAAGGTCCCCTTGTTTTTTTTTTTTTTTTGGTCATATTCATCATTCCTTCTTTTCCTTAACATAACATATCCCCCTTTGAAATTCGCGCAGTTATGTAGAAATAGTTACCGTAACACCCCAAGTGCCCGTATAAATGAAGAAACTCGGAAACGCATCATAATATAATACACAGGTTATGTTAGTGATTTGGGTTATTCATAGACCGAAGCCACGATTAATGCAAATACTGCAAGTGTTTGCAATCAATTTCTGGAATAGGACCAAAGCTACCAAAGTCAAAAGCCCTGCGACACGACAGCAACTGTACTTGACAAAACCAAATCACTGTACCAAATGAAACTAATTCCACTGACAAAGAAAATGTCAGATCATTCCCTTCTCAAGGCCAATAGCATAATCACCATACTTACCTATATATCACGGCCACCCTTGTGCATTACATCTACCTGACCATGACCTGGACCCTGAAAATTTTTCGGGAACCCAAGTTTAATCTAATGCTGAAGAATTAAAAGATAAAGAGGTACGACTGTTTTCATATCCCTGTCAAACTAAACCTACAATACTTTACAGAAACTTCCGTCTTTTTGTGCATTTTGCACAAACAATTGCAGTTAGAAGAATGTTGATGGCTTAAAATTTTTCTCTCACATCTGTACTCCCAAGAGTTAACTCTAATTTCAGTCTAATCTCAACCTACCATGGGATTCGCAAAGGTGATTGAATTTGTTCAGATATTAGCAGTAGCAAACCTATGATATTAACTCTTAACACCAGGATTTATCTCACTTGAAAAAGGACTGAGATAACTCACCAGACACAGTTCCATAATACCAATTTAGTATCGATTGTAAGCCTTCCCAAAATTGTCACGCCTCTGACGCTGGAATTCACCATAAGTATCATGAGGTCTTGAAGGATAATTTTCCACATTGCTGGGATACCTTGCACTTGGATCAATTGGTAAACTGGATCCCACATACTGAGAATTAGTTGAGGAGCCATCATAATCAGCATAAGCATGCTGTTTATAACCACCAAAACTTGGTGCGGACATTTGCTGTTGTGTTTGCTGTTGACGCCTATGAGCATCAACTTGAATAAACTCTTCCCACTGTCTTGCATGTGTGCCTCTTAGGAGAGCCAGTTTCTTCATGTAATTCTCTCTCATCTCCCTCATGGTCTAGAAAAGGACAGAAAGTCAAAAGATCATCATTTTCCAACTGACAACATGATGAACTCTCAGCCTTCCATTTTCCACAAATTATGATCGCATCCCAAAAGTCTTTAGCTATCAGATAGCAAAAGTACATCACCAATCACTCTAGATAGGTAACAGAAAGTACATCAAATGCCTGGAATGCAAACATTTTCTCATTATTCAAGATATATGCACAGGTAAGCCAGCTAGAAGATATCACCAGAGAATGATGAAGGAAGGTGTGTAAAGCTAAGTTGTATCCTGCTTTTCTTATCTTCAAAATGGTGAACAAATACATGTAGCAAATGGTTATAGATGAGACAGTTGTAATTTCCATTTTTAAGTGAAAAAAGCCGCACTTGAAACAAACATACAACACGTAGTAGAAAGATTTCATACCTCTCGATGCTTGTAATTCTCTTCATCTTCCTCTTTGTCACGAATTCTACTGAGTTCCATTACTTCCCTGTTATACTCCATCTCTAGTTCTCCCAGTGTCGGCGTGAAGGCAGAATAATCAAAATGATGGCCAGACTGCAAATCGGCTCCCCGTCTCTCGGTGTCCCATCCATCAGTTCTATAACCACCAATCTTATGACTATAACCATCATATGCAGCCAATGAGTTGCTGGCATATGGGGCACGTGCAGGGGATTTAGAAAGGCTTGAGCGACCTCTAGCACCGCCATTTCCATAAGCTTCAAAAAAGACAATTATGTTAAGCAGATGATTCAAGATGCAGAATGAATGGTAGGTAGCTTTAATTATGAATACTATGTAACATTCCCAAGGTGATCATCCATCGGAAAAAAGAATGAACATACTTTCAATATAAATTTTTGATTTGGGGACTTTCCATCATTTCAGAGCCACCACGAAAGTTACCTCAGAATCGTAACATAAGCTTGAACACAAGTAACTTACCTCTTGCTGCATAAAGACCATAAGAAACAAGTGGGATCATCAAGAATTCATAATAGAATAATTACAACCAAGAGACATAGGATTCTCTGAACCTAGTGAGCTGTTAACATGGATTTACCAGTTTCCTATGGATGCCGTAAATCCTATGCTGTCCCTACCTTGTGGAGAACCCCTCGAGAATTTCTGTACATCGCCACGAACACGGTCTTCAGCAAACTTATCTTGTCTGCTAAATCTCTGTTGGTAATGTGACATATCTTTTGGGTGACCTGAATAAGACCTTTGAGATTCAGAGTGTCGCAACCGTGAGCCAACAGGGCTTTGATCAGGTGACCTAGACCTGCTCCTATGAGAACTAGATGAACCCTTCTGATTACCTTCACCCTTAATCACTTTGTGGACAGCATCAACACCTTTCGCCAAAATCAATCTATCCTTCCCACTAACAATTATAAACTTTTCCTCCATTTTGATTTTACAGCCAATGTCTATTTCAATCCTTTGTATCACTTTCTCAGTGAACAGATCTTTCACGTGCTTTTCCCTTGCAGGAACTCTTTCAAAAAAGTCTTGAGATTTCCGGTTTGCTCCAAGAGTCGAAGGGCATCCCTGTACAAAGTTTAGTGGCATGTCAAGGTGTTTATTCACTAGGGGAAAATAAAAACGAATCATGAATCAAATGGATTGAAATTTTAGACAAGGAACTGCATCTTTAACATTGTGAAAATGAATGGTTGCTATCCTAAAAAAAACAACTGATACACATCAACTCTATCAAAATTATAACTCTAGAAATCCAAGTTGTGTTGGTCTGAAACAGTATAATGATTCAAAAGGTTGAAGAACGAGTCCCAAAATTCTTCATGACAATTGAGAGTTCTAAACCAACTACAGTAGAAAGGAGGAAGGGCTCAGAAAGTGGAGCTTGACACTCCTGGCACGTCATTTATTGTAACCACATAACTGGGACATAACTAACGACACTATCAAATTTAAATGCCAAGCAATGACAGATACATGCCTGCGTAAAGTGACCAGATTCTCCACATATTTTACAGATCATTTCTTCTTCTTTCCTCTTCTTCCAATTCCGCTCCGTGGCTTTCGATTTAGCTTCCCAGAATTTAGCCTCCCTACTGGTGAAGTCAGTTGGGACAGCATTAGGGTCGCGCAATCCCTCTTCCTCGTCAGACTCCGCAGAGGGCCGTTTATTTATCTTTGCCTTATCTTGTGTACTATTCACAACAGATCTTGGAGGCCCAGTATACTCCTTGTAAATATCAGCAAAATCGTCATCAATCTCATCCGATCTCGTTGCCATCAAGAACCAAAGCTCACGTCGTTACACCACCTTATCACCACAAACCCCACCTTTAATCACCATCTACTTAACAACTGGAACCAAAAACATAAAGACAAGACAGGAAACAAAGAACATCGAATCCCAAAGCAAAACAGATAACATAACACCCACTGAGCACAACGCTAAAATTATCGACCAACTGAAACCGAACGCAATGTTAAAGTGGTATGGAAAAGTGTATGAGTAACCGTTGTAGAGTTGTTACCTGACCGGCGACTACGGAATAGGAAGTGAGTGGCCAGAGAAAGCTAGGGCTTTTTTTTGCCTACACTTCATAGTCTTTGCTGCCTTGGCTTTTACGATTTTCTATTTTATTTCACTTTCGTCCCCTAGGTTCTTGTGATTTGCAGATTGTTCCAGTTCACAACGCAGAGTGTAGGGACCGGGCAGAACGTTATATGTAACCTATTTAATTATGATTTTATTTCTTATTCTATATCACCTTCCAATGCAAATGGACGATCCTGATTAAGTTTTAAGGAATTATCACAAGTTTAAAAAATAGATGCTCCTGATTACGTCGTGTTGTACTATCGAAACAGGTCCTAAAACCCTCTTCTTCAGTGAATATCTACTCTCATTTTCTGTTGGCAAAAAGATTGCCTAAAAACAGAATTGTTTAACAAAATATACACTCCTTTTGTTTCTCACTACACAACTCTTGTCGGAGTTGAGAACCTTACAAGACTTCCACACATAACACAACCTTTCTTTTTCTCTCACTTTTGTTTTTTGATTTCTTTTATACAATACAATGTAATGTCCATATTTATAGGAAGTATAGTCGATAATAACGGACTATCCACCAACTATAAGGATAGCTTCATTAATTTGGCTTGGTTTTTTGACAAGTCGGAATGCAACACTAAGTTTACTTTCTAACATTCTCCATTAAACTTAATTTAATTATTTCGAGCTTGTAAAATATTTCAACTTTCAAGGGCTTCCTAAAAATATTTGTTATTTGATCTTCAAACACGTAATACTCAATTATAATTACTTTTATCTTTAATCAAATATTGTATATAGTGATGTTTAATGTGAATATGCTTGCTTCGACTATAGAATATTGAATTTTTTGTTAAGGTGATTGCTAACTTATTATTGCATTAGATTATGGTTAGACCATCTTGTTGGTGTTGTAATTTGTTAAGCATCATTTGTAGCCAAATCGCTTGAGTAGCACAATTTGTTGCTGCTATATACCCTGCTTCTGCAGTTAAAAGAGCAATTACTTGTTTCTTTGAAGACCAAGAAAATGCTCCAGAACTAAGATGAAAGACAACCTAAAGTGCTTTTTCTCTTTTCAACGTCACCAACACAATCATTGTCTATACAGAGGTGTTTGGCAAAATAAGTTGCTTTTTAGCTTATTGACTAAAAGTTAGATTTTTGACCATCTTAAAAAGCTATTGATGTGTTTGGTGGATGACCTATTGGTTAGCTTATTTAACCTCAATAAGTTGATTTCTAAAAACTCCATAAGATGAGCTTTTTTAATGATCAGCTAAAAATTAATAAATAAATAACAAATTATACCCTCTTTTCATAATTTTTGCATTATACTAATTATGCTATAGTGATATTATAGATAATTCAAACTAAAAATTGTGCATGTATTCTACAGTGATAATTTTTTTAATAATGAAGTAAGTTTTTTAGTTACAAAACTTGGGAGTTTTTTTTACTATTGAAATAAATTTTTGGTTACAATGACAAAATTTTTAAGAATGTTCTATGTTTTTTATTAGAGTTAAAAACTTAAATTTTTATAAAATTAAATATCTAATCATGGTCTTATAAATTCTTTTATTTTACGTCATGCCCTCATAAGTCATTTTACACTTAAATAGTTAATACTAAACAGCTAATTTTACCAAACATCTTTAATAAACATCTAATATTATTCGCTGGTCAAGTCAGCTGATAGCTAACTGCTAATAGAATCAACTAACAACTAATGCAATTCGCTTATTGCCAAGCAGGGGCTATATCTAATTAGTCATATATTCTTATTGTTTGAATGAAATATACCATGATCAATCATACCTTTAATATATCTTAAAATTTGTTTTGTGGCTTGCCAATGAGATTGTCGTGGTGATTCCACAAATCTGCTCACAATTCCCACTCAGTAAACAATATCTGGCCTAGTTGCAATTAGGTATCTCAGACTTACCAATAAGTCTTCAAATGTCTGTTGCACTAACCAAATCACCACTGTCATCTTTCATAAGCTTTAACATTTCTTCAACTGGTGTTAAAATTGGCTTGTACACATTCATCTTGAATTTCTTTAAAATATCTTCTACATATCTCCGTTGTGAAATAAATATGCCTTAATTTTTTTGCTTTACCTCGATACCAAGAAAGTAGGACATTAATCTCATATATATATCATCTCAAAGTGAGCAACCATATCCTCTTTGAATTCTTACAATAGTCTTGATTATTACCAGTAAAGATCAAATCATCTACATAGAGACAAACTATAACAATGTCTCTTTCCTTATTGATCTTGATATACAAAGTATGTTCATATAGACACTTTTGAAAATCATGTGCAATGAAATAAGTATCAATACGAGTATATCATGCTCTTGGTGCTTGTTTAAGACCATACAATGCCTTCTTTACCCGATAAACCTTATCTTCTTCTCCTTGCTTTACATATCTTGGTGGTTGCTCAACTTATATTTCTTCTTCAAGTATACCATTGAAAAAGGCTGATTTGACATCTATTTGATAAATCTTTCATATCTTCTTCTCCTTGCTTTACATATCCTGGTGGTTGCTCAACTTATATTTCTTCTTCAAGTATACCATTGAAAGAGGCTGATTTGACATTTAATTAATAAATCTTCCAATTACTTTGAGAAGCAAGTGAAATGATTAAACGTACTCTATTCAATCTGGCAATAGGAGCAAATACTTCAGAATAATCGATACCTGACTTTTAAGTGTTCCACTTCTCCATTAGGCTTGTACTTTGTCTTATATACCCATTTGACACCAATAAGCTTCTTTTCTTTTGGTAAAGTGGTTAACTCCCATGTTTTATGCTTTTGTACAACACATATTCCTTCATCCATTGCATTAATCCAACGAACATCATTCATTGCTTCCTCGAACATTACTAGATCACAACCTACAAAGAAGGCATAATGGGCCACAATTTCATCATCATTGTCATCATCACCTACTTGATAATCATTCAAATAAGTGAGTTGATGGTGCTATCATTGTGAGCGCCAAAATGAAGTTGAAGTAGGAGGAGATGACACTTCAGAATCAACATGAGTTAACTCCTCAAGAACTAGAGGTGAAGATGACCCTCCAATTAGTCGTTTCCAATTCATTATTTATGAACACCGGTACTGGCAATGATTTTTTTATCAATCTCATACTCCATCTTCTTCAAAAGTAACATCCCGACTGATGATCATTTTTTGAGTCTTTGGATTATAAACCTTATAACCTTTTGCTTCCATTTTATAATTGAGAAATATGCATTTTTTTGCTTTGTCATCTAGCTTCTTTCTCAACTCATGAGGCACATGTGACTATGCTATACAACTTAACACCCTCATATGACTAAGATTAGACTTTTGTCCACTTCATGCTTCTTGTAGAGTTTTATCACGAACAATTTTAACAGGATACCTATTCAAAATATAGATTGTGCAAGTCATGACCTCTATCCAAAAATTTTAAGGTAACTTCTTACAAAATAACATGTTTCTCACCATATCCATGATAGTTCTATTTTTCCTTTTTGCCACTCCATTTTGTTGAGGAGTGTACCTAGCTGTCAACTAAGGCTTAATTTCGTGCTTTCTTAAGAAATCATCACAAACAATATATTATATGCCTCTATCCATTCTCAAAGTCTTGAAAGAATAGCTACTTTGTTTTTCAATATATGCTACAAAATTCTTAAGTACTTCACTTGCCTTAGATTTTTGCTTCAAAAAATAAACCTATGCCTTTCTAATATAATCATCAATAAATGTAATAAAGTATTTGTTACCTCTATTTGATGGAACCCCCACATAACATAGATCTAAATGTACAAGCTCTAATAGAAATTTAGCTCTCCATGCCTTCTTTTTAGGAAATGGATCTCTATGCTTTTTTGCCATCACACTTGACTCACAAATCTGGTCAGGAACTTAAATGGTTAGCAAGCATGAAACCCACTCTTTATTTGCAAGAAACTTAATGTTTCCAATTCAAGTGCCCAAGTCACGTATGCAATAGTCAATTATTATTGATAGTCATAGTATTATAGTAAGAAGTATTACCATAATAAAGATATATTGTAAATAGATGATTGGATGCCACTTTTGTCTTTAGGATCATACCCTTTTTTATATCACTCATGGTGCATCCATCTTTATTAAAGTGTATAGCATAACTCTTTACTGATAGTTGTCCAACGCTTAATAGATTTTGACACAGAGTAGGAGAATAGTACACATCATAAATGTAATTTAAAGGTCCATTCTTCAATTTTATAGCAATCTTTCCTTTTCCCAAAACTGGAATCTGATAGTTATTGACAAGCTTTACTGAAGAATGAAATGATTCATCTAATTCATGAAAAACTTCTTTGTTTCTACTTAAGTGATTTTTGCAACATGAATCTAACAATCATTGGCAGTTGTCACTGTTACTGGTTTCATGAGAAGCCATTAACAAGGTCTTTAGGTTATTATTCTCAGTGACTCTAGCTCGATTATCTTTATGTTCTTGTCTTCAATCATGACATTCTTTATTATAGTGACCATATTTTTTACAATTATGGCACTAAATATGTTTGCACTTAGATTTATAGTGACCAAACTTTTTGCACTTGTAACATTGAATATTGGATTTATCTTGAGGAGACTCACTCTCCCTTGCTCCTGGTCTATAATTGGTTCTAAAATTTTTACCTCTTCTGCCTCTGAAATTTGAACTTCTTCGAGTATTCTCTGTTTTGCCTATTGCAGTTTCCTTCTCATTTTTCAAATTTACTTAGGCTTTTAAAACTTGATACGTTGTGTCTTGTGATATTTCACTCATACACATTTCACGAGACTCTAACGGGGCTTGCAAATCATTGAGAGCAATGGACTCCACACCTTTAGACTCTTCAATGGTTGTTACAACATAATCATTGATCTTCTACATGATATCTTTCTCCATAATTTTATGACCATTATTTTTCATCTCATTGATCATTTTTTCCATTCGTGACAAATAATCACGAATATTTTCATCTTTGCCTTGCTTCATCAACTCATATTGCCTTTTCAAGCCTTGTAGTCTTGCTCGTTTAATTGTGTCTACTCCTTCATACTTTTTGTGCCATCAAACTTAAAAATAGATAATTTCATTGGTTGAACTTTAGTTGTTGAACTAGAAGCCATCTTGATCTATATGAGCACTTTAACCAAGCTCTAATACCACATGTTGGCAAAAAGATTGCCTAAAAATAAACTTGTTTAACAAAATACACACTCACTTTGTTTCTTACTATGCAGCTCATTGGAGTTAAGAACCTTACAAGGCTTCCATACACTATACAACCTTTCTTTTTCACTCACTTATAGGAAGTTTAGTCGGTAATAACTAACTAACTATACTTCCTATATTCAATTATTATCGACTATACTTCCTATAAATATAGGATTTCAAGGACAGCTTCAATGAAGTTGTTCAAAGGTATTCAAAGCCAATTTGGCTTGTTTTTTGACCAAAGTCAAATACAAAACCAAGTTTTCTTTCGAACATTTTATTTTGATGGTCCTCTCCCTAGTCTTACCCATTTACATATTAGTCTAATATTCTTAGTTTTCCCTGTGATTGAAAAACAACGAGGGGGTTAGAGTTCAGACGATTGAAACAAGCTGAGAGAACACCCCCCCCCCAAATCCAAAATTACCATAGTGAGCACCACCACAACAACCGCTACTCACCAAAGTACCATTAGTCTCGTTTTTACTTGTTGTTTGTAACAGTGCTCTGTTGTATCTTGCAACTGATTAATTTGTACTTTTTATAATTGTTATTTTAGAATCAACACCTTGTTTAAACGACATATACATAACCCTTAGAGATAAGTCAAATAGCCCAAAGCTTGGTCCTTAAATTGATAACTACTTACTCTTTACTTGAATATCACTTGTTAAAAGACCCATTGACAGGTAAAACAATGTGTTTCTACTATTATATTATTATATCTGTTGTGGTAATAACTATAGCCTTTTACTTCTTCCAGTGTGGAAGCTTGATTAATCTATTCAATTTATTCTTTCTTAGTATAGTATTGTCTATTACAGTTTGTTTTTTATTTAAATAGATCCACTCTTAGACTAAATGATAATGTAAATTTTCTTTTGGAATATGATATTAGATAACTAGATTGTATAATTTATTTCCTAAGGATCTACATTTTCATTAATCTTTAAGTTATAGACCCTTTATATTTCCTTTTTGTTGTTACGTACCTTTTAAAAAGAGCTTATGTGTCTTGTTGACAGCATATATAAGGTGAAAGGTGCATTTTACAAACTATGAATTAAGTACAGTCAAAAGACTCATAATTTGTCATTTGCTCCTGTTGGGCTTATTGGACTTTAATATCAAGGCCAAACATTAACAGTATATTTAATTCTTCATAGATCTTTTTGAAACTTATAAAATAACCTTAAAGGGATTAGTCTTGTTATTCAACCCGATAAAACCCCTTATGCATATCATAAATTTGAGTTGTATCAGAAAGTTAAGATTACCGAGAGCAATGCCTTGAGCATGTTGTTTCCAAGATTGGTCGATGAAATACAAATGACTATACGAATGTTTAAGCCTAAAAACCTAGTTGAAGCCTATGCATTGGCTTGATTACAAGAGCTACAGATAGATGCTCTTTTGCAGAAGCCAAATCCTAGCACTAATACTTCCCCGACTAGCTTAACCATTAAATTGAAACCACTATATAGCCAACAATACATAACTCCATTGATTCCTAGCATAACTACAAAAATTAGTACCCAAACAAAAACCCAAAATACAAACCTAACACTACAAGAAAAATCACTTTTTTCGACGAAAAATATCGTTAGTAATAATGGGATTTCCGTTGGAAATTATAAATACCGACGGAATGCGATGAGAAAAAAAAATCGTCATTAACAAGGCTGTCACAATTACTTACCGACAGAAAAATTCCCGTCGCCATATTATCAACGGTACACCGACGGAAGGAATTTTGTTGTTTTTATTTACCGATGGAAAGTTATTAAAGTTTCCGTCATTAGAAAGGAAATATTTACGACAGATATTGACCGTCGGTATACTTCACCGACGGATAAACCTTTGGTATGTCTAAATCGTTGATTAAAGTAAATGGTCTAAGGTGCCGACGAAAATACAGTTCGTCGGTAATTGGATTTCATTACCGACAGTAATGATGACGTCGGCAAATGAAAATTCATTTTTTGTACCGACGGTATGACTAGTTCCAACGGTAAATCCGATCATTTACCGACGGTTTTGACTTAACTGTCGGTGAGATGTATGTTTTGATAAATATACATTTTCAATAGTTCACTTACCTGTGCATATTAACTTAATTTGTATAT
>JANZLC010071372.1:0-12949 GCA_026413385.1 Erythroxylum gracilipes | reverse complement strand
TTGATCGAGAAAGATTTTTTGTTCTTATTATAAGTTATAAGAAAATTATAAGATCATGATTTGATCCATATATGTTTGGTAAAAAGAAGAATCTTCTCCTTTAAGACTAATCAATAAAGAAAAATGTTCAATTGGAACATGAAAATGTGACTGAATTTGTCCTAGTTACTCTTCGGGACGGAGTGGAGGAAGGGAGGAGCTTCTTAAATGAGGAAAAGGATCCAATGACTTCGAAAGAATTGAACGAGGAGTCGTATGAGGTTACATAATTGATTAACTATAATTAATACAAAAACAAATCAAGTCAGCTAAATTTAAAAATAAGAAAGTTAAGATTATCAAACTACAATTCAAGGAAAAGATCTCATCTAATTGTAACATTGATCATTGGTTTAAACAGAATATTTTTATGATTCAAACAGTTAGTCCGAAACATATTAGGATAGCTGTAATAAGTCTCAAATTTTCCTAAATTAATTGATTCAAACACAACATCCAAACCAAATCTTATCATTTATTAACTGGGTGTGATAACATTCCATATCAAATAAATGATAGCAATAAGCTCCGTTAAAAAGACTAAATTAAATAATCGAGATAGCTGCAACTATTCAATTTAGTTTTCTCATTTATCATAAGTTAGATATCACATCTATCACATCCTTTTTTTAATTTTGGTTTAAAAAATAGAAAAAATCCATATATTTGTGCTATAGACAAAATCCCTTAAAGTTGAAAGTTTTTTAAGGCAATTGATCCCCTTACATTCCATGCGATGACTTTTAAAAATCAAAGGATTTTATTTTTGGAGCCCTTACCTTTGCTCCTATTGGATTTCCTTTTAGTAGCTGTCAAAAATTCCCCAATAAGAGGATCATCATCCGTATTGTCCTCAGGAGGTGGAAAAGTATTAACCATCTAATTAAGACCATTGAAAATGTCATTAGAGCTAACTAGTTGTTCATCCACTATAGTCTCCCTACCTATAATAGTAGATTTACTATAAACAGTAACCACTATAACCTTTTTCCAACCAAATAGCTTCAACAGGTACTTCTTTTCTACCATCAGCTACGACAAATACCCCTTTCCCAATAATTGCTATATCAATTTCCTCATGTCCTTCATCTGTGTTGTTTCACGATACTGATTCCTTAATCAGTCCATCCTTTTGGTTGATTATCTCCTCACCCATTAGCTCCTCACAATCACCCCTTTGGAAAGTTTTACCCCTAGGAATCCATCTTTTACCTTGAGAAGAAAGTGAGGGCTTCGATTGGTATTGGACTAACACATTATCCTTATATAAATATCCATCAAGTCCCAATCTCTTAATCGGGATAGTTTTCAGTAAAGATCCATGTCAATATAGTTCTAGTATACCTCAACCTCTTCCTATTTGATGTATTATCATCCAAATATAGGAGTTTGCTTAGAAAACTAGTAATCATATTCAAACATTTTTTTGTCTAATATTTAAGAGGAATATTATAGAGATTTACCCACATTTGGATAGGTCTATTTTTGTTGCAATCAATATGAAAACCTACCTGCCAAGGTTGCAAAAAGAGGGAAATTTGACACATGCCACGACCCTTGTTCTACAATCTTTAATGCTTGAGCTTTGGAAGAAAAAATGAATATGATGTACTGTCCTCTGCAATTAATGCTTCAATAAAGCCTTTGTTTTTCCATACTGATTAAGCCCATTTTTGAATAACAGGAAATGCAGGTCTTTTGTTTTAGAAGAACCCTTCGAGGGAGTTCTCCTAAGATTTGACACCTTCTTGCAGAATTTCCATATTTGGGGAGACAATAACCTAACCAACATCTGTCTTAGGAGGGCAGAAATGCAATGAGAGATCTGAGGAGCCCACTACCACCTACATCCATGTTCTCTTTTTAGGTGAAGGAATGGTTGAAGAAGAAGAAGGAAAATTTTGGGTTAAGACAGTGGAGAAGTGTGAGGGTGGTGCAGAAGAAGATTAAAGTAAAGGAGGGTGAGCATTTGGTGCAGACGATGAGGGTAAAGGTAAAAGAGGAAAGTCCTCCTTAGAATTGTTTTGTTATGTAGTGGGTTCGGAAATCTGCATAGTTTACTTGGTAAACAACCTTTGATAGGGAGGTTAGATGGAAAAGTGTAAGTGATAAAAGAGGAAATAAGAGTGGGTGGGAGAGTGTAAGAAAGGAGAAAAGATAAATAAGGGAAATATCAAGAATTTGAAAGAAATAAACGGTTTGAAGGTGAAGAAGAGTCTCAGGAAATGATAACAAGGAAGAATGAAGTAGGGTGATATCAGGAGAGCAGCAAGATGTTAAGAGAGTAGTAAGGTTTGGTAAAGATAAAAGCAGTAGTAAAGGCTAAAGGTTAGAGAGAAGACATAGTAACTTTCTCTAACATAAGAAATGTCCTTGTGCTTCATGTAAACACGACATTTTGTTAGGGTGCAAATTTATTTTATTTCTACTTTTTTCTAAACTTCTTGTTATGATTTAAAGAGTAGTGTTTTGTCAACGTAAGCTGGTGACTAACCTTCTATTTTACCTTCTCATTCTTTTAATCTTAACATTAAAAATAAGGATGGAAAATAAGGCTAGCTCAGTATGAAGTCATCAGACTCGTCCCAGTTTGACTGAACTTTGAGTCGAACTTGATTTTAGCATGGTTTGACCAATAAAATGATATCATTTTTAAAATTGAAAAATAAAAAATTGGGCCAAGCGAGGCCCGATCAAACTTCAGATTGTTCGAACCATTGATGTCGCTAATTAGAATTACCAAGCACATTAACCAAGATTTCCTACTATCAAGTAGCATTTAAAAAGGAATTGAATCATTTATTATAAGAAAAAGTGAAGAGAAAGAATTATGAACAAATATATGAAAAGTTTAAGAAGATTGAAGCTGAAAATTATTTGTTCAAAAAGGAGATTAAGATTTGAAGAAAAATAAGCTTAAAAATTGATTAGGGAAAATGTCGATCATAGTAAAAGTACTCTTATGATTTATTATAAAGGTATGGCTATTTATATATGACATATGTTGATGGAAGGACAATTAATTATTTATAAAAAGTTCATAGTGTGGTAGATGTTATTGGTAATATGAACCTCAACTGTTAATACAAAAGCAAAGGTACTTAGTTATAATCAAAATTATAAATGTATATTACAAGAAGTGTCCATCTAAAAACATTTAGTACACAAAACACTCGTTCACATCACATATGTTGAAGGGAGGACAATTAATTATTTATATAAAGTTTATAATATGACAGTTGCTATTGGTAATATGAAACTTCAATTCTTAATACAAAAGCAAAGGTAGTTAATTATAATGAAAATTATAAATGTATATTACTAGAAGTGTCCATAAAAAACATTTAGTACACAAAACACCTGTGCATTAAACATGTTATAGTTAAAAAATTCATAGAAAATAAAAGTACATATTGCATCATAAGGTGAAAATACTCATACATAACAATAGTAGCCTATTGCATATATACAATGTAAACAAGTCATAAAAAATCTTGTAGGACTATTTTTTAAACTCTTTCTTATTTGATAATTCTAAGTCGTTGTCATTATTAAGTGATATTACTTGATGTGTGCTGTCTCTTACTTTGATAGACTTCAAGCTTGCTACCCATATCCAACAACATTAATTTAGTGTTAGCTTTAGATATTCTTAGTTTTTCAACATTTAAGAATTAAATAATTATTTAAGTAATTGTTATCTTAACATATATAGACACCATAGACTTGAATTTCCTTCCTTCTTTCCCTTATTTTTATTGTTTAAATGTTTACTGAGTTTATTATAATGCCTCTGCTTTTCTACCTTTTTTTTTTAAAAGATGAATGAAAGATTTTATTAACATTAGTAAAAGCTATTACATCATTAAAATGAAATACATGTTACAAACTAGCTATTATTTAATACAATATTCCTGATATCAAAGTTTCAAAATTCCATCCAATTTTCATGTTTGAAGTAAGAATGCTTTGTGCATTCCTTGCTATCATTGTTAGCTGGCGAGATTTATGTAGATCCAATGATTGTAGAGATATTTATTTATTTCCTTGTATAAATTATTGTCTTACTAAAATAGGAGTCTAGATTTTTTCTTGTTTCCTGTATATATACTCTTCGTAGACGTTAATACAATATAGCATTCTTAGAACAAAAACCTTTTTTCTTCTTTACCATGTTCAACAATCATGATTTCTTTAATCCAGTTTAAAGTATAGTCAGCTAGTTGATGTTTTCCAATGGCTTCCCCTTTACAGATTATGTTATTTCTTTCTCTCCATATTGAGTATATTGTAGATATGGAAACAGTTTTGAAAAGCCCTCCATTTTGCTTGAATTCCTTAGACTTTTTGATAACCGATGCGAAGACCCTATTTCATTCATATGATTGAAAATGCTGCATTAGAAGATGCAACACCCTACTCCAAATGACTTTCAAGTGCTTGCATTGGAAGAAAAGATTATTTCTATCTTTCTTCTTTTCTTTGCGTGAGACATAAATAGGATAATAGGTACCAAACCATTTGTCCTTAGTTCTAATCCTGTTCTTTATAACTAGCCAACTGATTAAGGATATTTGGGATTTACAATTTGTTTCCATATTACTTCATACTATGGTGCATTCTTTAGATAAGTTCTATTAATTTTATAGCAAGAATCATTTGTAAAAGACCTAATGCTGTTAGCTACCCAAATCATATTGTCTTCCCTATGCAAATGAAGGAGTTGAAGTAAATAATTTGTCAATAAAGAGGAACCTCTAAAATTACAGCACCAATCCCCATACTGTATTAGTAAGGAAACTCAAGCATCTAAAGGATTTTTAGTCATTAAGTACTTGTTATTAC
The DNA here is from genome assembly GCA_026413385.1 of Erythroxylum gracilipes. NCBI lineage: Eukaryota > Viridiplantae > Streptophyta > Magnoliopsida > Malpighiales > Erythroxylaceae > Erythroxylum > Erythroxylum gracilipes. Next base: position 8,065 of record JANZLC010071372.1, on the reverse strand, counting down.
CATTTATATCTTTTAGAATATAGAAGTATTTGAGTTATATATGCTTTCTAGTTTCATATTATATACTACTAATTGGCTTGAAACATATACGTTATTGCCCTATTTTTAGTTACATTATCTAGTGTTTCCTATTGTGATTACATCACACCATGCTCCCATCTTTTAGAAATGATAATAACGTAAACTAGATATATAATGTTATAATTTCCGCTATGATTAGATCTCTATAATTATCTTATGGCCATTACTTTTACGATGCTTATAGTTTCAAATCTAGTATATTTGAGAAGAAATGATGTGATATAATATTGAAAATAATATGAATTTCTATTTTCAAATTTGTTATCTTGGTGTTTTGAAGTATAGATATCACTACATATAGACTAGCATTATTATTATTTTCATAATACTTGTAAACTTAGTTATGCAATTGACTAACTGTAGTCTTTTATGGTGTTTGAAATTTTTGATTTAGTCCTTTCCTGTGAGCTAGTTCAAGGACGCCATTGAATCTTTTTATAAACCAAGTTATGTAAAAATGCACATAATATTTGGAATATTTTGGTATCCTTTTTCAAACATAATTAGTATGGAAGTCCATCAATCCCTAGGCTTTGAAACTCCAATACATTTAATTATTTATACTAACAAACCCAAAAAAGTTAAACAATAGTAATGCATTCATAACACATCACACCCTAAAACCAACAAATGCAGAAGGCACAAATTAAAAAACAGAAACAATAAAAGAAGATTAATTTTTAGTAGAGAAAGGAAATATAAGAAAAAATGGAAGGATTGATAAAAATACAAAATAAACAAACTATACAGTGTGGAATAAAGGCATAAAATCAATATAAAATAAGAAATGTTTAGAGTTTACTCATCTTCTTATAGGTCAGATCAATTTTGGAAAGAATCACTTATTACATATTTTTTCTTAAAATATTTAATAGATATTCTATTGCATATATTGATTTAGGAAGAGAGACTTGTATTCTTTAACCCCTAAGAGAGAGGGAGAGTTGAATTATTTAATCCCCAAATTGGTATAGGGGAGAGGGAGTAAGCAAGATAGAGGGTAAGCTAAAGATAAAATTTTTCAATTTAATCATATTATTTATTGTGGCTATAACTTTGTTTCACATAACGTGACACGTCAACAATGTTAATAAAATTTGGAGCACCAACAATTTTGGAATAGATGTGAATGGACTCTTAAAAGTGGTGTTATTTAGTGTTAGAAAATGGAGGTAATAATATTTTTGATAAAACCCTTAAAGGTCAACATATTTGACGTAACATGCCCTAATATTTATAATTATGATAACTCTAAAACCATATAACCTCCAAAAAATTATTGGACAATAATTATAAGTTAAAATAATCATAGATCATTTATAAATATTAAATCAAGCTTAAATTTTTTTATAATTTTTAAATATCTTCAAATCATTACTTAAATATTTTAAACTTCATCATAAAATCGAAACTTGATCTATAAATTTAATTTTAAAATTCAAACTCTTTAATTTTTGGACGTAGCCTATTTGTGAACTGTTATGAATTAACTTGTTGAAGTCTATTATCACCCAACCTCACTTTTTTTCCCTCCAAGACAAGTAACAACTCTTTAAAGTCGCTAACTTTGAAATTAGAACCAACTAAATGACTTCATTCACCTTCAGAGCTCCTCGATTTTCATCCAAAGTGATTTTGTCCCCTTAAAATTGTAAAGCATTGAACTTTTATCGAACAACCCGAAATTCTAACTCTTTTTAGATGCTAAAAGTTAGCTAGAATCAGTTTAGAGAAGTTGGTTTATCTTAATGTGGAGTTTGGTGAATTGTTTTATGTTAAGTCACTAGAAATTGACCAAAGCAGAAGTAACAACTAAATTCATTTTCTAAATAAAAATAAAAAGTTGAATTATTGGACAATAATGGAATTTTGTAGACATTTATGATAACAAATGGTATGAAAACTAGTCAAGGATGCAGTTAGATCCAAATGATGAATATTATATATTGGACTAAGTGAGGCCTTAAGTTATAGTTTTGATAATGATAAAATAAATTACTTATATTAATATTTCTTTTGTAACAATAGTGAGTCAATTTGTAAAAGATTCAAGCAAAAAGTGAAATATCAAGTTCAATGGAAGGAAAAAAGAGATCAAAGGATCAATATAAGCCAAGTTGAGAACCAAATACAATTTAAGCAAGGCAATTCAAGTTGAGTGGATCAAAAATAAGAAAGAATGAAGTCATTTAATGTGTAATAAATTATTGTTTTTAACCTTATCTTGATCACTTGAATATATTGTTATAATCTTTTTTTTTTAACCTTATCTTGGTCACTTGAATAAATTATAGTCTCATTCATTATATGAATATTTACATTTAAAGCATAATGCATGACCTTAAGTGCTTGCATTAATTGTAGAAAATGTTAAGACTTATTATTGACTAGTGGATTTATACAACTGATAGAAGGAATGCAAACCTCTTTTCGAGTTTGGACATATTAGGAAAATTTTAAGGCTTTAGAATTATTTAGATGTTTATGAAACAAAAAGAAATGGTGCTTGATGACTCATCATGTATGATTGGAGGCCAATTTGTATTAAGCACTAAAAGATAATTCAAATTTCGTATAAATTCTTTACTTTTGCAACATTTTTTTTCCAGTTCCTATAGAGATGAACATAGGGACACATAAACTTCTTGGGTTACAAATTATGTGTAATAAAAGTGCGATTTGAAAGTATTTTCAAAATGAAGAGAGTGTGTGTACAAGTATAAAATATACTTATTATTCTCCCAAGTGAAAAATAATATCTCTCATAGAAGTAGATAGTTTCATCAAACCATGTAAAATCTTAGTGAGTGTTTATAATTTTATCAACATCCATTTTTATTAGTTTATTTCTGGTGGTTATTTTATTATGGAATTTCTAATATTTATCTTGTACTTGTAATTTTTTAATAAATAGTATAATTATAATGATAACATCAATTGATGGTTTCACTCTGGATAAATTTAATGGGAAGTGGAAGCTTAACCCTTTAGCACGAACGGGAAGTAAAAAATGACAAAAGAAAGTGATTAAAATGAGCTAGGAGCTTGTTGTGTTACTACAAGTAAACTTTATTTGAAGGGTAACCATTAATGTCATCAATGAAGATCCATCGTCAAAACTTGAGAAATGGTTAATGACACTAAAACCGCGATGATTTTATGCTTTTTGTAAGTTATTTCCTAAATTTTAAAAACTATCATTAACCTCTATAAAGTTTAGTTTTTATTATAACCGACCACCTAATGTTAATCTTTGTTAGAAAACCTAATATAGAATATTAAAATGATGTCATTTAGTGTTATATGGCACAAAAACCTAATAGGGCTATGCCATGCAACACATGATCTCATACTTTATACGACATCATGTGATGTATATACACATTGTCACATGAAGAGTCTTCATTGACACCAAGTTTTGAATAGCAAATATAAATAGAAGAAAATCCTTGGTAACAAATCATAACCACCAATATTGTTACACTTGTAAGAAGAGAAGGGAAGATTATGATCATGTTTCTTCATCCGGGTAAGTTTACAATCATGTTTCTCCATCTGATCGGTATGTGAAAATTTGGTTTATAATTTAGGGGTTTTCAATAGGGTCTGATATAGTGTTTGTAATTTAGGTATTATCAATTGCTAGGTCATTAAGGGTTCAATTTGATTAGGTTTAGATTTGGGGATTTTTATTAAGGTTTCAATTTGGAGATTTTGATTAGGGTTTTAATTAAGGGATTTTGATTAAGGTTTCAAGCACAACTATTTAAATTTATGGAATTTGGTTAAGGTTTTAATTTGGAACTTTATTTACATTCTTATTTACTAAATTTTCTAATAAGTAGTGTTTTACTTTAAAATTGTGTATGATTTTATAGTATTTATATTGTTTACAATTTAAAGTTGGATATATTAGTATATTCTATCTTAGGTAGAGCCTTAATACTTGTTATTGTGAATTTTATCTATATAAGTATGAGAGTGTGGATGAGCATGATCTATTATCAAAGTGTGGTTGAGGATGAGATAGGATTTAAAATTTGAGTTTCTTGGGAATTTGGTATCATAGTGTAGTCAAGCAAGATTAAGTATCTTGAGATGAAAGATTCATATGGACTATACTTTGAATCTACATTTTATTCAAAGTCGGGGGAGGGTGTCTAATATGTTGGATGTATATATACATTGTTGTAATTAGAATATTAATTTTTAATTCACTTTAATATAATTCTATAAAATTCAAGCTAAATTATTTTATCTATTAGCTTTATTACAGGGAATTTAAATTAGTGTCCAAGGAATAAATTACAAGCAAATTTAATTTTAATATTGCCACCCTAAGTGTGCACGTAACTTTCATCTACAACATGTGATAATCTATCTTCATCCTTGCTTCAATATGTAATTCTACAATATGCGATAATAAGAGTTACTAGATATCACTAGCAATAACTATATTTGTTCTACATAATGGATATAAAGTTATCTTTTACGTCTTTGATTGATATATGTTTGGCCATTATAGAGTACGAACTTTATCAACTTCTTTTTTTTCAACTAAAATAATGATTTAGAGAGTTTTTTTTTGTAAATTACAGTTTGATAACATTGACAAATGTTGGGCTTAAAGGATAAACATAATGGTCAATAGAATAATTAAATATATGTAATATTATAAACTTTTTTAAAAAACATAAATAAAAAAGTATAAGCTACTTTAATTGTTCCAAACCCTTAATATTCTCAAGCTTCCAACTTATTTTATAATTTCCCACTCTCTTGAAACAAATATAAAGATTGGATGTGGAAGGCATTAATAAAGAGGTATAAATCAAGCTCTCATATAACTTTCCTCGTCATGAGGAACCTTTTGACAAATATAGAAAATAATAAAAAAAGGTTGTTGAGAGCTCTTATCAAAACTAGATCATAACTAACAATCAAACATCTTTATATATTAAAAGATTCACATTTCTCCTTGTTTACTGACAAAATAGATCAAGATGAAACCTAAATATACTGTCAAAACATATATTCATAACCATAAATAAAAAAGACAAATCAATCATTGATTTACTAATTTCTTTCTAAAAATTCTATCACAGGCTATCATACTATCATTCATGAGGAAAAGATTATTTTAAAGACATTCCATCAAACATCTAGCAAGTGTAATCACTTTTTGTTTTAATTTTCACAAACATCTAGTAGTACCTCTAAAGACGTTTCCCAGAGATGTACAAACACGTACCAATGCAATATATAAATTTAGGGTTGAAAACCTAAATTTGTAACAACTTTTAATTTTTACAAACTCGTGATTTTCCTTACCTCTAAAGATGCCTGCAACAGATGTGTTAAGACATACCAAAACAACAAATGAATTTATGGTTGGAAGCCCAATTTTGTAATAAGTAACCAAAGCAAAAAAAAAAAAAAAAGACATCTCCCTATTTACAATAGATTTACTTACTTTTAGACATCCCCCAATTTGTCAAAGACTTACTCTTCATGAAGATGAATTTAAGGTAGAAATCTTGAGATTGATTTTGGTCTTTAACCCTAAGATAAAGCACAACGTCTTGTAGGTTATGTTACAAGGAATAATTGTGATGGGTGTTGTGCCACATAATACCAAATGATGTCATTTAAGTATTTTCCATTAGGTTTTCCAAAGGTGAATAATGCCAGGGTTGGGTGTAACAAAAACTATTAATGATAGATTTTAAAATTTAAGGATAGACTTAAAACAAAGACCCAAATCACAGGAGGAGTCCATTGTAATTATCAATTCAGGAAAGAGTATGCCAAAAATCTCATGAAGTACCTTAGAGTGTTCAAACCAACCTTATGGATCTACTATTGGTATTAAAGGTTAAAAAAGAAGATAAGATGCTTTTACTTCTTACTTTGCTTTTAGAATCCTATTTTAGTCACAATGCAATTGTATGGTAAGGGTATAATAAATCTTAATTATAATGAAAGCATCCTTACTATCATAAGAAACTCAAAAGAAGAAGAAATATGAATATGGGAAAGCAATGATGATAGTATACAATATAGGAAAGGAAGGTACTCTTATAATGATAGTAAAAAAATTGATCAAAAATAAAAAGGTAGAAGTATTACTTGTTATCACCGAAGAAGAAGGTCACTTAAAGTGTGATTGTCCTAATTAGAAAGGAAGGCAAAAAGAGATTGTAATGGCGATAGTTTCTTCTTGGTAAAAAATAAGACAACTAAAGTTGTTCTTACAACCTCTTAAGTAATTATCACAACTTCTCAGAAGGAGTGGTTTTTATATTATGGACCTAAAGTTCATATATGTGCTAGATGAATATGTTGATGAGTTCTAGAAATAAAAGAAAGTTAAGGTATTTTTAAGTGATAATTCATATCATAACATTGTTAGTATTAGATTAATAAAAATTAATATATTCGATGTAGTAGTATATACTTTAAGTGCTATGATGTACATATCAAAGTTACATAAAAATTTATTAATTTCATTTAGTCAATTAGATTCTACAGGATGTAAGGTTATTTTATAGGTGGAGCTGTGGAGATTATACATGGTAAAAGGGTATAAGAATATGATGGATTGTAACATTTAGTAGGAACTTCACTAAAGGCTAAAGGCTTCAAAGGTTTTAGATGAATACACTACAGGAAAATTACAAATTATTGATGGACAAAATTTTGTGGCAAATTAGCGATGAAAATTTATTTTCTTTTGTAAACTTGTCGGGAAAATGATATTTTGTGATGGAAAAAATCTATTGGTAAAGGTGGAGGGAATTTATACACAAAACTTTGCCGACAAAATTTAGTGACAGAATAGTGAAAGTTGGCATAAAAATAGGTGGTAATGGTTCGTGGTAAAAATAAGCAACGAACTTAACCAACGAAAGAATTTTTTGTAGGGAAATTACCTACGAAAACTCCATTCCATCGATAATTTACCTACGGAACTACCATTTCTTTAGTAAATTCAAACGACATCGGTATTGTTGTTTAAATTTAAAGGAAAACATCATTGTTACTCATCTTCTTTCGTTCTTCCATCTGCGGTCATCATTGTTTATCTTCTTTCATTCTTCCAGCAACCACTTCCATTGTCTTGGGTCTTCCATCTTGAGGTTGATTATCCACTTACTGCTCTTGGGTTAATTTTTTTTACCTTCAATTTTTGTATGTGAACCGTTGTATGTTCGATGTCTTGGTGTTACTGTAGATTGAGTTGTGAGTGTTTATTTGAGTTATTAATAGGTCATTGTTTGTTGTTGTGCAGTTATGTTAGTGAATAATGGAAAAAGACAATAGTTTTGAAACAAACTAGGGATGAATTTCAATAGTGTACCAAGTGTTCAATGAAAGTTCTGTAAGAGGTCTTTAACATCATTTACACATTTTACTAACTTGTGATATGCTATTTATATTAAATTAAAGTTATTGAAAATCTAATTACAATTTAGATTTTATTATTTTTAACTCTCCACCATTGTTGAGTATTTTCTAGATTTTAAGTATAAAAGAATATTTTATATAAGAGAATTTGCAATTCAATTGTCTAGGTGTTCAAAGAGCTTTTTATATTCTTTTATTATTTTTGATGCACAATCTTGAGGATAATATTGTTCAAGGTGTAGGGGTGGACTAGAGTTAAATCTAATTCCATTGATTTTTTGTCATTTTTTTTATATATTTTTAGATTTTATTAGGTTATGAGTTTAGGTTCTCATTAGTATCTTTAGGTTGATGAAATAAGTTTATACATAATTTAAGATTGAGATTGAGTGTTAAAAATTAAATTTATAATATAATTAAGCATATCACTACAACAAAAATGACATACGGTAATAGGTGATAAGTGTTATTAAATATGAATGGTAACACTAATGACTATACTATGACAACCCATGTTACTAAAGATATGATGCTTTAGTAACAGTTTTGACATGTTATTGTCGAGTTTAATATGACA
>JANZLC010071321.1:0-12953 GCA_026413385.1 Erythroxylum gracilipes | reverse complement strand
CCCCCCCCCCCCCAAAGGAAACGAAATGATCACAATCAACAACATAAACTAGTATCTTTTATATATGCAATAAAGCAACAAACTGGAACTCACAAGTCCCTCCAACCCCAAATGCAAAGGAGGCTAGGGTTTTTACAAGCTGGTGTAGATACTTGCCAGAAGTTACCTTAAAGGATCAGATATCTACTGTTGTAGGAATAACTAATAGAAGCACATAATGTTAATTGCAGCCCCGATAAATGGAAAGAGGGGTGACAAATTTTGTTGTTGCTATAAGGAGTAATGCAATACAGACTCCCAATACTCTTTTTCAAACTTAAATGGAAACAACACCAAAGCTGCAAAAATGGAAGAAATATAAACTCTCAGCCAATCACAACACTAGAAAGTGCTAGTTTACTTTTCATATGAGCACTTGGTTCATTGTAATCATAATTTTCTTTTCACTAATCCCCCTGAAATCCAAAATTGATAACAAGCCAAATCCAAATGAAATCTCAAAGCAGGCGCCAACTGAATGTCTTCGCAATGAGATATCCTTGATTCTATCACAGTGGGCTCAGTGTCTAAACTCTAACACAAGCATCCTCTCCAGAACGTACCACACTGTGTTCATCTATGAAAGCTAACCCTTAAACACCCCCGAGGTGAGCTCCCTTTATGGTCATCCGATTAGAGGCTGGCTTGTTTTACCATTTCATGATAATAGTTTTAAACTTTCAAGCATGGCTATAAACTATATAATGAATAAGTATTAAGAAAAAATTAGAGATTCTTATAATCACTAATATTGCTTAAATTACCTTTTCACACAATAACTTGTTAGAAACAATGCAATGTTGAAACCATAACCCAAAAAATAGTGCAGAAGATAAGAATCATAGCTATAATTGGAGACATCAAAACCATGATGAGCAATAAAATGATTTACTAATGGAGTCTATATTTATTCTCATTGTTGCAGTAGATGAGATAAGGAAATCATTTATAATGGAGATAATAGCTATACTCATAGCTCTCTATTATATAGTTCCAGCTATACCCTGTGAGATGTAGATGTAGACGTAGTCTGCAAAATTTTAGCTCTTTGAGCATGTAATACTGAAATTTATATAATATCTATATGTATTACTGAATTTTAAATAAAAGAACAAATGTTCAGAATAATCTCATAAATTTATAACATTAACCATCTTTTTCCATTAACTTTCATTTTGAGAAGGGAGTAGATATCATTTTACTTACTCAAGAATAATCTAAAGAAAATTGAATATAATATAAAGAAAATGACAGAATAATTTGAAGTTGGAATGTTATTCAAGAATGGTGGGTATTAATGAGACCTATCCAGTACATAACTTTAACAATGAAGACTAAGGAAAGTTTGAACTAACTAGGAACATTACTTCTCTTTTCCGTAATGGATCCAGGCACAGGCAATCACAGATGCATTGGAGTCGTTAAACATTGATCCACATATCGAAATATAATTAAGAGAACAAAAGTGTGAAAAGGATGGATAAAAATATAGTTGATATTTGAAACTAAAACTTATATAAAACAACTAACAAAAAAAACTTTGCGGCTTTTCATCAAACACATTACAAGCAGTATCCCATATTCCCAATAATAACATAAAAAGTTCTCAAATTAGCCACATCAGTTCTAAAAAACCCAAATTGTCCGAGAGAGAATGAGAGATTGCCTTATTAAGTACATTGGACCGTTCATCGTTGGTTGTTTAAGCGTTGGTGACTTTGACTGTTCAGCATGCACACGAAACTAATAACAGAAGAAGAATAACAAAGGAAGAACAAGAAACAAAGAAGAAGAACAGAGAAGTAAAAGCAACTGGGTGAGGGGCTGTTGTCAAGGATGAAGAGAGATGGATGGAGGTAGCGCTGAGGCTGAGGGGTGAGTGTCGAGCGAGACTACGAGAGCAAGGGAGGAGGTTAGGCTACTGGCAGTGGCTTTCATTAATCAGAGGGAAAACGAAGTTGTTTTTGCTTGCAATAAAACGACATCGTTTTATCTTGTCTTTTATTAATTATCTTATAAATTAAACGATGTTGTTTTCCTTTTAAAGCAAAACGACGTCGTTTTATTGGTGGAAGAAATATTTTTAACATAAACAAAACGACGCCATTTTGTTTGAATCACTATATGGGCTACGGGCCACTGGTCGGGCCGCTTAGCTAGGCCTAACCACCTTGGCCCGCCCCCTTCCCCCTGCCCGTGACCTGCGACCTATGTCCCGTTACTCACAAGCTATGGCCTGGCCCGATTTTCTTCTGGCCATACCCAACCGGCCCGTAGGCCGATTTGACCAGGTCAAACCCATTGACTGCGAGCCGGGTCGGGTATTTTTTGCCATCCCTAGGTTTGCCTACATTAGAAGGGAAAAATGTAATAATGGTGGTAGTGGATAGACTCACAAAGGAGACTCATTTTTCGACTTTGGATCGTCCTATTACTACCCTAGTTATTACCAAAGCATTCATTGAGCAGATATATAGGTTGCATAAGTTGCCTAAGAGTATAATCTCTGATTGAGACAATATTTTTACTAGCAATTTTTTGCAATCCTTATTTAAGGCATTAGTGGCTTCACTCAATTTAAGTATTGTTTATCACCCTTAGAGTGATGGTCTGACTGAAAGGGTCAACCAGTGCTTAGAAACTTATTTGAGATGTATGGATGGAAGTCACCGTAGGCAATAGGCACAATGGTTACCCTTAGTAGAATGGTGGTATAATACTAACTATCACTCTGCTTTAGACACCACTCCTTATCAGACCCTATATGGAACAAACCCCCTATAGTATAGTTTTGAGCAAATTGTTGCAACCCTTAATGAATTTGCTAACCAATTCATCAAGGATAGAGGCATAGCCATCAAATTCTTATAGGAAAATCTACAGAAAGCTTAAGAGAGGATGAAAGGTTTTGTAGATCGAAAAAGGACTGAGAGAAATTTTGAATTGGGTGAACAAGTTTATCTCAAATTATAACCACATAGACAAACCTCAGTGGCAGCTCAATATAATTAGAAGTTTGCTTCTAAATGTTTTAGGCCCTACAACATCGTGGAGAAGAGGGAAAATGTGGCTTACAAGTTACAGCTTCTAGAAGGCTCATCAATCCACCCTATCTTCTATATTTCACAATTGAAGAAGCAAATTGAACCCCAAATTACTCCTATTACTGAATTACCCTTAGTCAAACTAGAGGGTAAGATTAAATTAGAACTGATGGCTATACTAGAGAGGAAGATGGCCAAAGAAAGAAACCGAGCAGTGACTAAAGTCTTAGTTCAATGGTCGAGGTTAGACACATCTGAAGCTACTTGAGAAGATCGTTCAGAGTTGATGAAGCCCTATCCTACCTCGAGGACAAGGATAGACTTAGGGGAGAATTGTCATGACTCAATCAAATACACATGCACCCTAAAAAAATAGAGAGTCCACTCCATAATTAAAATCCTAAGAAAATAGAGGAAGAAGTTTGTTACCAAAGCTGTAGAAGTCGTTTCCTTAATTTCTATTTTTTCCTTTATTTTATTTTCATGATGTTCCAGAGTTGGTTATTTTAGATTCCAAATAATTTCAAGTTGTTAAGCCTGTAACAAAAAGGAGAGGATTATTAATCAAGTTTTGGGGAATATAAAATATACTTCCTTTTCTCTTCATTTTTCTCTCCGCATCTCGTTACCTTCTTCTTCTTCTTTGTTGCTTCTTCTTGATTTCTTCTCTGTTTCTTTCTATCTTTCTTCCTTAAATATTTCTAGAGATAGGAAGGTGGTTTTCTACCCTCAACCATTCAGGTTGATTGTAGCAAGGGCCGATCTAGTGAGCCTCATCATTGTGGCTTCTTTGGGTGGCCAAAAAGTGTTGATCAACTTGGTTGAGATCTAGGGTTACAATTGAGAAGGAACGACACAATAGGGGAGAAGACAAGGTGGCTAAGTGATGGTTGCTTAGGCAACCACTTATTTTTGTAGTAGTCGGATTGAAAAGACGATAGAGGACACTAAACAACCCATCTCAACAGTTAACAACTTAGACTTCCACCAATCTCATAAATTTCCTTGACACAAGAAGACTAATTCAAGCTTCCCAAATTTTCTATTTCCTAAAAATTCCTAAACTATCCCTCCTATAAAATTTAGCTTAACGTATTTTTCTATTGTAACTATCAACTTAATATAAGGAGAGGTAACAAATTCGATGTACATAAAGGAAAACTAGTTGGAGATCATTAGAGTTGGATAGAATTGATCAATAGAGTTGTAGAGAATTTTCTACATGGTATTAGAATAAGAAGAGATCTTATGAAAAAATTCTTCTTATTTTGCTTGTTCTTAATTTCTTTCCTAAAGGTGAGCTAAGATCAATATTTTTTGTTAATAGAAGAAGATTTGAGAGGAATGAATACTAGATTTGAGAGAGAAGGAGGAGTAAATGATAATAGAAATCCATTATAGCTCCAAGAATTTGATCATCTAGGAATAATCCTAGTTAATACTCAGTTAAATGGAAGCAACTATCCATCATAGACTTGAGCCATAAAGATATCATTAGGAGTGAAGTTAAAGCTCAATTTCATAAGTGGAAGGATTAAGAAGTCGAAGGATGGTTCGCTATAGTTTAAGCTTTAGTGTTAAGTAGATTGCATGATAACTTCTTAGATTTTGAATTCAATTTCAAAGGATACTATTAAAGCTTTTCTTTGTACAACTTTTGCTAAAGATTTATGAAGGAAATTGGAAGAAGGATATGTTGAATATAATAAACCACTTCTATTTCAAATCCAAAAAAAGTTAAGTTCAATATCTCGAGGAAATATGAATATGGATTAGTATTATACAAAGTTGAAGAATATATAAGATGAACTAACTTACTTAAAATCAATCCCTCGACATAAGTGTACAGAAGGGAAGTAGATTGTAGATCTTGAATAAACTAATGCAATTTTGATGGGTTTAAATAAGACTTATAATAATGTAATAAATGAAATTTTGGCTATAGATCTATTGCATAATGTAAACAAGATATATTTAATGGTTCTAAGATTTGAGAAACAAAAAAAAGTGAATATAAATTTCACTAACATAATAGAGAATGTAGTTATTATTAAAGTATAAAAATGTAAGAAGGAGGTGTATGACATAAAAGAAAGAACCTATTGATAAATCAAACTTATATTATGATTATTGTAACATAGATAAGCACACAAAGGAATCACTCTTCAAATTTTAGAGGTATCTAGAATGGTTTAAAGAGTTGAAAGAGAAGAAAGGAAAAAAGTCATTTACAAATATGATAAATTTCACAAGTGAAATGAATAAACCTGCATTAAAAAGGGATTAGAATATAATAAAAAATCATGATATAATATAGGATTGATAAAAATTTTCAAAGATAAGGAAGGCAAGGGCTGAAAGACATGTAATTAATTTTCACGCTTTAACATGTATTGCTCTTAATCATTCTCTTAGTTCTCTTGAATTGATTGAATTTTGTTCTTAAATTGTTAATATAAGAGCCTCTATTCACATGAGTATAGACTTGAAATTGACAAGAAACTAATCTCTTATTGATGATTTTATACAAGTTCACTTCCCTAATAGATCTATAAAGCTAGTTCATTATATAGTTGACATTTATCTAAGTGATCAATTAACCTTGACCAATTCCTTGCATATACCCCCTTCTAAGTTCAATCTCTTGTCTAGTAATAAGCTCATCATTATTACTTACATAAAGTTTAATTTTTACCCTTTTTTTTTACATAATACATGACCTAGTAACAAAACAAGTGCTTATAGTAGGAAAAGTGATAGGAAGATTGTATATTCTTGACTAAACCTCTTATCACCCAGAGAATATTAAGTAATATATCTTCAAATTATTTTTAAACCTCTTTGTCAACTCTGTAAATACCATTGTTATTTTCCACCAATAGTTAGGCCGTGCCTTTGAAACTATAATGAAACATTCAAGTATAATAAAGGATCACTTTACTGAAACAAATTCTCCATGCGATATATGTCATTTGTCCAAGTAGAGAATATTAACCTTTTAAAGCAAATCTAGTTATACTGATGCTTAAATCATATCCATATAGGTCTTTGGTGAACTTTATAAACATGATTAAATTAACTTAAGTTATTATTTTTTAATTATAGTAAATGATTTAGGCAAAATTATGTGGACTTTCCTTCTCAAATATAAACACCAGACTATTAAAACCCTCAACAACTTTTTTAACTAATTAAAGATCAAATCCATATGTTTGTTAAGATCATTTGAACAAGCAATGGAATAGAATTTACGAATACTTCTTATCAAAACTTAATGTCAACTCTTACTATTATCCATCAGATGACTTGTGTAAACACTCCTTAATAAAATAAGGTTGTGAAGAGAAAGCATAGATACTTATTATAAGTGGCTAAAGCTCTCTAATGCTTCAAAAAAAACTTACCTATTAAATTTTGAGGACAAATCATTTTCACAACCACACAACTCATCAATAGATTATCTTTTTCTTCTATCTCTTAAACAATACCTTACAAAATCCTCTGTTATAAAGAAATATATTATTTTTTCCTTGTAACCTTTCATTCTTTTTGTTTTATTGCAAACATTTTTTCTCACAAAGGAAAAGTTTGAACCTAGGGCCTTTAAGACCATCTTTGTTCTCTCCTAGATGGAAGGCATATAGAGTGTATAATATGGAATCTAAAAGGATTGTTATTTGTAGAGATGTTACATTTTATGAATATATTTTTTCTTATCAAATTGATAAGAAATATTCCAAATATACGTTTAACTGTGATTTTTTCAAATGTAGATACTCATATACCATAAATTAATGATGCTAAAATTCCTTTACTTGATTAAAATCTTGATAACATTATCCATACAAAACATGTTAACCTTGAGATTCATAGTTGCATATTAGACCTTGAAATGAATCCTACCAGGAAAAGAAATAGAATTAAATACCAACCTCTATGGCTGAAAGATTTTGTTTTAAACAATGCATAATCCATCTTATCTTCTACTTCTATTGTAAGCACAGATCAATTATTACCTCATATACCATAAACTTATCTATATATTATATTCACCCAATATGTCCCTTGCATACATGTCTTCTTTTTTTTTTAACTATTGTGTCAAGTGTTGAAGAACCAAATTCATATAGTCAAAGTAAAACTAATGAAAATTGTAAAAGAGTAATGTAAGCATAATTGAAGGCTTTAAAAGAGAATTAGACATGGGATTTAATATACTTGCCTCCTAGAAAGAAAGTCTTAATATATAAATGGCTATACAAAGTCAAGTACAAATGCGATGGATCTATGGATAGATATAAGGTAAGATTAGGGGCAAAGGGCTATAACCAAGTTGAGGGAGGGAGAAGATTACTATGATATATTCCACCGGTAGCAAAAAAGGTGACTATAAGAACATTCTTAGCAATTATAGTAGCTAAGGCATGACATCTTCATTAATAAGATATAAACAATGCTTTCTTAAAATGTTTCTTAGATGAAGAACTTTATATAGAGCCACTATAAGGATATAGAAAAGCAGCAACTGGTCAAGTTTGTATATTGAAGAGAATGGTCTCAAACAAGTTTCAAGGCAATGGAATTGGGAGTTTACTCATCAAGTTCGTTAGCACAACTTTCATCATTCATCTCATGATAGTTGCCTGTTTATTAAAGGACAAGAATGAAATTTATTAGCAATAGTTGTATATATAG
Source organism: Erythroxylum gracilipes (assembly GCA_026413385.1). Lineage (NCBI taxonomy): Eukaryota > Viridiplantae > Streptophyta > Magnoliopsida > Malpighiales > Erythroxylaceae > Erythroxylum > Erythroxylum gracilipes. The sequence continues at coordinate 5,175 of JANZLC010071321.1, read as the reverse complement.
ATGATGTTTTTATTATAGGAATATCAAACGATGACATTTTTACTGTGATGAAATTTATTCATCAACAGTTCATTATAAAAGTTATCGGACCGACTAAATATTTTATAGGATCACAAATAGCTAGATCAACTCAAGGCTTGTAAATTAGTTAGAGAAAATATGTCCTACATGTTTTGGTAAATATGGGACTACAAGGTACAAAAGCTATATCAACTCTTTTTCCTAAAGCTCAAAAAATTAATTATGATAATGATCCTTTACATCCAGAATTAGAATGGTTGGAAGATTCTTGTACTCAGGATTCACTAGACCTAACATTATACACTTAATTCAACTAGAGTCAATTTATTGACTTTCCTAATAAAAATCACTAAAAAGTAGCAATTTATGCACTTAAATACTTTAAAGGTTATCCATCAAAGGGATTATTGTTCTATTTATTGTTATGCAAATTGAGCAACTTGTCTAATTACAAGATGATCTCTTACTACGTATTCTGTTTTCCAGGATTTCTCTTTAGTTTCATTGAAAACTAAGAAACAACATAATATCTCTAGATCCTTTACTGAAGCTGAATATAGGATCGTAGGAATCACAATATGTGAGCTTTAGTGCCTTGTATTTTACAAAGATTTTAAAATCCTTATTTTGTTTCTCATTCCTCTTTTTTGTGATAACTAAGTAGCGCTCGACGTTATCGCTAGTCCAGTATTTTATGAAACAACTAAACATTTGAAAAAAGATAATTATATTTATGCAGAGGGTTTCAATTAAGTCTTTAATGACCACTCTTCTGTGAGTATGGAGAAAACAAACATTAATGTGATTAGAATCCTTCTAATACTTTGAACATGGTCCACTAATCTTAAAAGGACCATAACCAAGAACTTGGTTTACAAGGTGCACTGTTTCCAGAAAACAAAACAAATTGTGTCATCCATTGTCACTTAACAAGTTACATCTGCCGATAAGATCATTAGGAAATGCTTGACGGGCAAACCGCCGTTAGACAGAAGAGTAGATCTCCATTACGGACTCAATGATACCACTAAGATTGATTAGGGACTCTCGATCATCTCCTTAAATCAAGATAAAAGACAAACTAGCATATTGGTAGGCACACTTTGTCAGTTGCAATCATAATTGCTAATGTGAAATTCTTCTTTAAAATAAAAAATAAGTTGGGTATATCTTAAACGGTTTAAAAAATGTAAGAATTCTTTTAAATTAAAATTTAGCTATTGAGAATTTCTAAAAAGATGAATTGTTTGAGACTGGATTTGTAATAAATTTATATGTGATACTGCAAAGGGAGATGGGGCAACCTTGATCAGAGCAACATTATTATTTAGAATTAGAGCTGAGAAGGCAACCTTCACCTTTTAAGAGCAGTATTTTTTATAGAAAAAAAGTAAGGAAATCATCTGGGTCCAAAGTTTTCATATCCTGACGAATTTGTTGGAATATTCTTGAATTTCTTTCCCTTTAAATTGAATAGAAGCAACAGTTGAAAGTGATCATGCAATGCTTCAAGTCTCTTTTAGAATGATAAATAGCCTTGCTTGCCCAATGAATGATATTTTCCCATTTAATATTGTTAATGAATATATAAAATTAATTAAGTTGGCCTCACACATCAGCTTAAGCTATTGTGGTGAAACGGTAACTTAACATAGTATCAGAGCCTTTGTGACCAAGTGGTCAGAAGTTTAAATCCTACCACCCACCTATTATTTAGCACAAGGTAGAGTGAGCCTGTGTAAGTTTCAAGTCCAAAGGGGTTTCACTTGAGGAAGTGTGTTAGTGAATATATAAAACCAATTAAGTTGACCTCACACATCAGCTTAAGCTATTGTGGTGAAAAGGTTATTTAACAAATATCTATGATTGATCGAATACAATATTGTATAGGCTGCCTCCATACCTCTACTGTGAAACTATATTTGAAAAATAAAGATTTGATGGTTTCCATTAATCGATGACAAAAACAACAATTATTAATGAATAAAATTTCTCTAACCTTGTCTTGAGTCATTAGTCTTTATTTCAACACAAACCATAGGATGGAAACACCTTTTGGGATACAATAAATCCTCAAAATAGGTTTTAGCACTCAACTTTTAGAAAGGACGGTCTTAATAAGCTCAAGCATATTTTATGTTTAAACTAACCTAAGTTATGAGTTGTCCACGTGATTGAATCTTCTCTAATGGGACTGAAGTATAACCTAGTAAATTAGACTTAACTGACAACTTTAGATTCTTCCATTTGCCAATTTCCTAAATTTGGCTTTGATTGGAAAAATATGCTTAAGATTATGGATGCTAAGAAGCTTACACAATGGTCCTTGACTATGCCAATTACCAAACTAAAAAGAAGTAGCATTCCCAATACCAATAACACATTTAATATATTGATTCATGATACCCATAAGTTTCAATATTTGAAGTAAATTCCAAGATGTGCATACCTAAGGTTTGAAGCTCCAAAAGTTTTCCCATCAAGAAATTGAGTGTGTATACACTTTACCCCAAAGAGAATTTTTGTCCACACTAAGCTTCCACCTTCTTTTAGTTAATAACGTATTGTTCAAAACTTTAGGCGCATAAAAATCTACCCATTTTACTGTTACTTGTGAAGCTTTGTTTGTATCTCCTATCCATAAAAAGTTCTTTATGGATTTCTCTAGTGCACATGGAAACAGAGATATGAGCTCTAGTGCATATGGAGATTAGTTATAATAGAGCAAGTGAGTTACAATCTTCTAGTATATAAAAGATTCTCATTGTTCTAACTCCTTATTATTCCATGAATGACATCAAAAAGAGATTGACAATCTCTATAGGTAAGTGTTATAGATGTTAATATAATGTTAAGAAATTTAAAGGGAGGATTTTCAAGTTTTAACCCTTCTATACTTGCCTAAAATTCAGCCTAGTTAGGACTACCTACTGATATAAAGATACTACACCTATCAAAATTGATTTTTACACCTTATATGGTACTAAATTGTTACATTATTACTATAAAAAATCTTATTAAATTTACATATGCTCCACAAAACAAGGTTAGATCATTTGTAAAAGAACAGTGAATAAGTAAAAGAACAGTGAATGAGCTTAACCTTTTTGCATTTATAGTGATAATTGAATTTGCTCATTTCTTTGATATTTCTTTCAATTAATCTAGGAAGAATCTCTATGCATATTGTAAATAGGTACGAGGATAGATGATCCCCCTATCCCTTAAAGTTTGAGTAGTTTCTCTATTAACAAAATACTAAAAGACGTGGTTGTTATACAGAGCTCATTCGACTTGATAAAATTTAAAGGGTATCTCAAAGCCTCTATCGCATTTAGAATAAAGTTTCAAGAAATTAAATAAAATTCTTTTTAAATGTGTATTTTCATTGTGCAACTTTTGATAGCTTTGTTTTGTGATAATGCTTTATCAGTTCCTGCAACAACAAGATTTTGCATATATTACAATATGATATTGGCCTAAAATCTTATAAATTGATAGGGATAATTTCTTTGGAATAAAAAAATATGAGTTCTATTCATCTATTTAAGCATTTCCCATTTGAGAGCAGTTCCAGGATGACCTTAGCTAATGCCAAGATTTCTTAAAAAATAATACCTTCAGCTCATTAAGCTTAAAAGCTTTTTTACGATTCAAGTTGGAGAAAGTTGCCTCAACCATCTTCTTTAATATATTGCCATGTTAGACTTTCATCCTACTCTTCATTGATTTTTAATAATATGAAAGTGGTTGGTTCTTATAAGGAAGAGGCTACATTAGCTAATTTACTAATTATACATTTTAAGTGATTGAAAATGATCCTTTTTAGTTCCTTCTATAAAATTTAGGGGGTTACTTTGTTGACATTTTTCCTGATTAGAATTGTATTATGAAAGTAACTCATATTCGCATCTCAAATTTTCAGTAATTACACTCTTGATCTCTACCTTTCTAAAGAATAATGAATCTATATGACTATATCTTAGTAAAGCTTCTTTCTCCATTTGCTTCAGGTTGTTGTTTTTAGGATTAACATTTTTTGAGCTTCCATCTCCTTTTTGATGTTTCCCATCATGTTATTTGTCCTTCTCTTACTTAATAGTTTCAATTCCTCCTGCACAACTTGTAATTTTCTCATGTGCCTATAGGTATCAAATTCCTTTGAGGCTAGTAGTAACCCCGTAAAGACTGCTTCTTTAAAATCTTCTAAGTTAACTAATAAAATATTGAATTTGAAAGGGCTCATCTAATGCTAAGGTTGTTGTCCATTTAAATAAGTGATCTGAAGAGAGTTGATCGCTGAAGTTGTTGGACCCCAAACTTTTCTTGGAAGTTAGAACTATTATATGTGAAATGTTGGAAGTTAAAAGTTGGAAAATGTAATTGGAACATGTTACATTGAGCATGCTTTAGTGTTTAAGCCATAACTTTTTCTCTAGTTATCGAAATGAGATGATTCTTGATTTGGATTAAACTAGAGAAATAGGGCTACAAATTATCTAATGAAATAGAGTTCTAATTTAGACTCTAAGAGTTTCAATTTTTGGATAGAAATTGAATACAAAATATTGTTTCCGTATAAGAATAGTTCGGAAATGTTTGGGTTATAACTTTCAGATTTCCAAACCAAATTGAACGACTTTGGTTTCATTAGAAAATTAAGACAATGAGGAGCATTTTTCTAGAAGGAAATGTTAGCAAATTCCTTCAATTATTCCATGATCATTAGTTAAGAAATTAGAAGTATAAGATGTTAGTATAAAGACATAAGAAGGGTAAATATGGAAAGACTACTTAAATGAGGGGTAAAATGGGAAAGACAACTAAAATGTTGTCTTGAAATAAGAAGAACAAGAGAGTTGTCATGAACAACAAGAGAGAAGAGAGAAAAAACATAAAGAGAGAAGAGAAGAAGGAGAAAATCGTGGAAGAAGAGAGAAAAGGAAGAAAAGAAGAGGAAATCAAGCTTGTTAAGGTAAGTTCATCTTTTTCTTCTTACTTTACTAGAGAAATGAGTTGTATTGAGGATGAAGGGATTAGAGAGAGAATGGGTGTTGTGTTAGAAGAATAAGATTTGAGGAAACCCATTTGATTTTAGGGTTTCTAAGCTAGGTTTTGGTTTTTCTAACCTAGATGGACTATGGGTAGGTTAGG
>JANZLC010071283.1:0-12956 GCA_026413385.1 Erythroxylum gracilipes | reverse complement strand
TAACTATTATAATAAGATTCAAAATGCATAGATATCTTACAACACACCCAAATCTCTTATCCTTGAGTCATTAGAACTGCTCCTTATGGGCTCCGACATTGAAGAGTAACATTTCGCATCACTTTGGCAGATATACTATTGTTGGTCGTGCTGGTAGTGAGCAAGACTTACTCAGGACTCTAGACGACCCCTCTCCTCTCTATCGCTTCCTTAGTACCTCCATTATTTTTTGTTGGGTAGGACATTCTTTCCTTCTTGTTGTTGTACTTAAAACCAAAAACAAATAACAATACGAACAAATCACTTTTTCCTACACTTAATTCATATGCTCATTACATTACAAAATTGTGAAAACAAACAATTTAAATTTAAATTAAACTAGAAATAATGTAAGTAACAAAATATTTAGACAATTAAACTAATGAATTAATAAAAAATTAATAAATAAAATTAACCAATAAAAATAATCTAAATATGCAATTACTTTTGCAATTATTAAAATTAAACATGCAATTACATAATTTAACAATTAAACCTATACAAAACAAAATTTGAACCTAATTTATGCAAAATACTAAATTGAAATGAAATGAAACTAGGAAATGACATCTAAATACTAGAAAAGCAACAGATTAAACCTAATCTAACAAAAATCATCATAATTCATCACATAGTGAGCAAAATGTGCATACCTAAATCTAATGTCATCCAATTCATAAAACAACATCATTTTACTTATATGTGCCGGACGTTAGGTCGTGCCAAACTCGACAGCCCAAGTTTGACTGAAGGCCCAGCTAATTTTATTCCCTAACTGCATTTTAGGAATAACTTAATATGCCATCTTTACCCCTGAACAAAAGGATTCCTAAAAGAAAAATCACCAGTTTGTCCCTTTTCTATTCCCCTTCCCCAAAAACTATACCCTATGCTGACAAAAATAATAAACTTTGTCAAATCACCAAATTCTAGAAGCTGACCAGTTTTACTTTAATGATATACTATATATAAAAAGTCCAAAAACAACCAGAACATTCTTCTAGCCTCCCAGTCTCACTATCCAGCTCGAACAATTTTGTTTCGTACTTTTCTTTCCCTACCTTTGATATACCCATGTAACTTGGGGCCTAACATCACCTCTCCCTTTGAAACAAACATTTTCCTCAAGGTGAAATGTTGGAAAAAACTCCTTAAGAAAGCTCATGGTTACCAAATGGCCTCAAATTTAAGCAGCTGCCTCCATTTGATTGAAAAAGTCAGGCTTTTCTACTCCCTCGGGTCGATTCAGAACCTCTTTAGATTCAATCACTCATTCCATATTCTCACTTAAAATGGGAGGTATTGAATGTCATTAGATGGGTCCCCAACAACTCTTTTAAATTGAGACACGTGAAAAGTAGGGGGGTGTATGGCCGAAATGTTTAGTAAATCAAACTTATAAGCCACCTTCTTAACCCTTCCAATAATTGTATGAGGCCTGAAGTAATATAGAGATAATTTTTCATTGATCTTTTGGGCCAATGATTTTTTCCTATAGGGCTACAATTTTAAATAAACCTTCTCTCCCACTTGAAATTCTACATCCCTCTAGTACTAACATGTTTTTTATCTAATCTTTATGTAGGTGTTCCTTTGGCTCCAAAAGAATCTCATTATGTTGTCACAACATGTTTTCTAGATTAGAATTAGTGGTAAGCATTGACTAATCATACCTGAGTAAAGGAGGGGGTCTGTTCCATACATTTCCTTATAAAGCGAGCACCTGATGATCTTATGGAAAGGAATTGTACCAAAACTCAACGTAAGAAATCCATCTTGACCAATAACAGGGCTAATACATACCTGTCAAAATTCTACTACATATTTGTCAATTATTCGCTTTTAATTGACAAGTATGCAGGTATTAGCCCTGAAATTGGCTCTTAATTAACAATTATGCAGTCAAAAGTTGTGATTATGAACTATTTGATCCAATATATTGTTTGGTAAAACCAAATAATTCTATTTCCAATTCACTAAATCAAAATCTTTATAGACGTTTATCTTTATAACACAACTTTTGGGATTGAGTTTTTGTAGATAGTCTCTAAATATCTTGTGTTAGTAGAATGTTCTCTTATTTTGATTCCTTATAAGAAAGTATTTGGTAAAAATTGAAAATTTTCCTTTTCTAAAAAAATTGTTATACACTTAAATCACTCTTCTCTTTTATTTTTTTAATGCACATAATGTTATATTTTGTTACACACTTAAATATTTATGTTATACTCACTCTCCACACTCATTTTTCATATGCAAATGGATCATATAAAAATATGGATGAAAATGGTCACCTACCTCTAGTATAACCTGACCCAAAAGTATTAAATACTTGTCCTTTCTTAGGATTAGTTAATCAAAAACACGTAATTTGATTAACCCCTTATTGTTAACAACCTTAAAAATGATCCAAAATTTAATTAATAATAGTTATGGAAAAAGCAGATTTTTGAAACAAGATAACACACCATCTGTAATTGTATTTAATTTAGTTGAATGTTCTTCTCAAAAGTTAACAGTTTCTAACACAACAAATTAAAGCTCTTAGTCACTACAAAAATTAAATGAATTAAACTTTTATGTATCCATTGTTTAATATAGTATTTGATTATTTCAATCAATAAATTAATCACATATATTAGAAATCTATCAAAATAATCATAAAAAACACGAAAGAACATTTCAATATATGAATAGATAGGACACTTCTCAATAAGACTCAATTATCTCTTATTCCTTAAAGTTCTAAGGGCTTCAACTTTCTTCAACCAAGATAAAGAAAGTTAGCCAATAATAGTCATAGTTACTACTAACATCTATTGAAGAGAGCCTAACAATTATGCCTACTGAAAAGAAGAAAAAAGAGGTTTTGTGAAAAGCTAAAAAAATAGAGATGGAAAACTTAGATACCTTTCATCCTTCCCTTAGGTCCTATTTATAGCCACTTTACCCCCATCCCCAAACAATGTTTCTTTTTTAATGTTGGGATCTTCTTCTTATGATTCTTTGCCCCAAAAGATCATAACTTTATTTATTAACATCCATACTTGCTCAAGATAAGGTTTAAAAAATTTTTGAAATGTTTTAATTACATTTCAAAATCTAAAAAATAAGATCTTTGTTGAACGTGGCCATGCCTAATTATCATAAATACTGTTGTCAATTTTATTCCTTTAACTAAACCATATTTTGTGGCATATTAATTTGTTTAAGTTTCAAATCCATCAAGAATCATCTAAACACAAAAGATAAGTAAATGTTTAAGATAGAATCAATAATCATACATAACACAAGAAAATTAAGGTTCAAAATGATCATCTTTAATAATCTTATCAAGAATGTATGCCTAAATCATTGCTAAAATAATATTATTTTAGTATAATTGACTAAAACATCATTTTAATCCATCAGTTCTTAAATCTACATAGAAAAACGAAACAGTTTGATGGTGTAAGCTTATGTAGATTGAGCCTTTTAAGTAATCCCCCACATTTCAAACTCGACTCAGAACTCGATCAACTTTATTTGTTTGAATTAACTCTTCGACTTCAAATTTAATCAAACCAAAAATTTCATCAAGATGAAATGTTGGACCCGAATGTTTCTTAAAAGTTAGAACTATTAAATGAAAAATTTGGGGTGATTAGTGATGAGTAAAGACAAAAGAATGAAAATTCTTGAATTAGAAATGATAGACAAGAATAAAGTAGGGAATGAGAAATATGGATAGATTCATGTTTTGGTTTGGTGATTTTGGTGGATAAGAGATTTTGAAATGGGAAGAATTAAGGTGAAAGTTATAAGTAAATTGAAAGCAAAAAGTGAAGTTGAATAGGTATATATGTGTATATTCTGTTATTAGTGTTCATGATTAGTCATAGATTATAACTCCTTTATGGATGATGTTGATTTGAAATGGAGTTGAGAATGAGGAGTAAATGAAGTAGAAAAGGTGATCTTGGTATAAGTTGTGTTAAGGAAAGATTTTTGAAACAAAATAGGTAGTTGATCTAGAAAATATTCACTGAATATGCTTCAGTCTTTTAGCCACAACTTTTTGTTTAGTTATCTAAACAAGATGATTTTAATTTGGATTAAACTAGAAACATATGGCTACATTTCTTAACAAGACACCAGTTTTAAATTCAGTCTTTAAAAATCTCAAAATTTGTCATGAAATTGAGAACTGGGTGCATTATATTGGCGGAGGAATGTAAAGTTCATATTCTGACTTCAGGAGGAAATTCTGGATTGATCTAGATAGATTTACACAAAGTTGTCTTCTAAAAAGTTGTAGGCCTTTCTTTTTTATTTCCAATGATATATAGTATGAAATTTTTGGACATCTGAGTCGAAAGTCATGGTCCTTATAAGGGAAGATGTTCAAGAGTAGAGTTGTATCGTCTGTAAAGTTGTATGGTCTGTGATGACGTCATATGGTCTGTGATGACATCATATCGTCTGTAAAATTGCATGGCCTGTGATGACGTCACATGGTCTATGATGACATCATATCGTCTGTAAATTTGTATGGTCCGTGATGACATCATATGGTATGTGATGACGTCATATCGTCTATGTTTGACTTCTACTTTTTCTATGTTTGACCTTCTGTACACTATCGTCTGTTCCTATTGTTGACCCCCAGATGATTGAATCTTCTTTGAGACCTTCATGAAAGTTGTAGATCTTGAAGTTTCCTTTCAAACCATCCAAAGAACACTTTAATCTGATATCTTTAGGGAACGTTATGGCAATTTTCGCAATTCTATATCGTCTGAAGATGTAACATCGTCTATAAGTGACGTCATATCGCCTGTTCCTATTTTTGACCCCTCAGATGATAGAATCTGTCTTCAAGGCCTTTATGAAAGTTGTAGATCTTTAAGTCCTCTTTCAAACCATCCTAAGAATACCTTAATCTGATATCTTTAGGGAAGTTATGGCAATTTTCCCAATTCTGTATCGTCTGATGATGTCACATCATCTATAAGTGACATCATATCGTCTGTTCCTATTCAATTTTCCCAATTCTGTATCGTCTGATGATGTCATATCATCTATAAGTGACATCATATCGTCTGTTCCTATTTTTGACCCTGTAGATGATCGATTTTGTCTTTAAGCTCTTCATGAAAGTTGGATATCTTGAAGTATTCTTTTAAACCAACTAAGAATGATCTTGATCCGACATTTTAGTGAAAGATATGCCAATTGTCCTAAGATAGGTTTGATATGATTGAGGACTAAATCTTGTTTGATTCTTTCGGCAATAATTTTGTTATCCGACCTCCAAATGAAGTGATTCTTAAAGCCATATATTCCTAACGCATTTCTTTTTATGTCTCCATGAAAGATTATAGATTTTAGTATTGATTCAAAAAAGATTATTTGAATCAAATTAAGGGTATCGATTGGAAGAGTATGAATTGGATATTTTACTGAACAAGCTTTAGTATTTTGATGATATCTTGATCTATCGAACTCCAAATGAGATTATTTCTGATTTGTAGTAAACTAGATACATAGAGCTACAAATTAGCTAAAGGAAGTGATTTGTAAATCAGTCCCTAAGACTTTTAAATTCTGCATGGAAATTAGGAAAAGATACTATTTCAGTCTAACAACAGTCTAAAAGTGTTTGTGGAAATGCTTTCAAATTTTTGAACCAACTTGAATGATTTTTTGGTGTCATTAGAAACTTAAGACAACGGAGAACATTTTTCTAGAAGAAAGTGTTATGTTAGAATGTTCAAGGATATTTTTTGCAGGACATTTAAGCATAAAAGACATAAGGCATAAATGGAAGGGCAAATTGGACAATTCTCAATTATTAAGGGCATAATTGAAAGAAGAAATGTGGTCTTGAATTTTAAGAAGAGAGAAGAACGAAAATTGAAGAAAAAAGAGAGAGTGTCATGAAGATGAGAGAGAAATACGAGGAGAAGAAGAGAAGGAGAGAAAGAAGAGAAAACAAGCTAGGGTTTCAATTATGTTAGTTTTCAAAGTGATTTTGCAGCTGTCAAGAAGGGAAAAAGGTAGAGGAAGAGAAGAGCTTCCATTTGAGCTAAAGATTCCTTCATTTGGTGAAGAATGAAGGTAAGATCATTTTAAATCTTTTGGATTTTTGGAAGGATTTTAGTTTGTGGAGTTTAGAAAGTGCTTGGGTTTCAGTATTCTAGAACCAATTTTAGTGATTGTGCTTTGAGGGATTTTCAATTGAAAACCCTATTGAGTGGGATTTTTGTTATTATATAAAGGATCAAAAGAGGCAAGAGGAACTAGAGAAGAGGCATTTTAAACAAGTCTATCAGCAAGGAAAACAAGGTGGCTACATGTTTATAATAGAGTAAATAAACCACTAAAGTTTTCTTTGAACTTAAGAAGTTTAATGATTTCAATTGCATTATAAGTATTGTATTTATTCCTTCTTGAATGAATTGAGAAATTGCTATATATTTGTTATATGGATTATGTTGATTGATTTATGAAAACACTTTGAAAGTGACTTTTTCAAAAAAGGTAACATGTTTTTGAAATCATGTTTTCGGAAATGGTTTTCGAAATTTATCAAGTATATGAAATGAAGTTTTCGTAAAAGTGCCATTTTGGGCAACACGTTTACAAGTTATGAAATATGTGTTATGTGGGTTTGCGGTGGTCCCTTCAAGTTTGTGTTTATTTGCTTATGATATGTGAACAACTTTGATGCATTCATGTTTTGTAGTTTGTAAATTTGACTACATGATGAGAATTTTAGAAATAAGTGCTTTATGGATTTCAATAAGAGTTTTCAATGACAAGTGAATGTTTTCAACGGTTTTGCTTATTTTCCATTATAAACTGTTACCCATGAGCTTTCAAGCTCACCCCCACCTTTCTATCTCATCTTCAGGTGATAACTAAGAGATCAAGTGATCAAGAGCCTAAGGGAACTTCTTCAAATTTGCTTTTTTTTTGGTATTTTGTAATATTCCAATGATGTGGCTTTTGCTATGTAAATAAAGTTTTCCAAACTTTTTTGCTTTAGAAATGAAACGATAGATTGAAGTAGTTTCAGTTATGTATGTTCATATTGACTTCTTTGTTAAAATGGTTAAGTTTGTTTAGATATTTAACTATTGTGGGCACGCCACCCTTGTGGGATGATAGCTACTAAGGGTTCATGGAAATAACCCTACAACGAACAACACTCAACTATTATGGTGTTCTAAACACGCTTAGTATCATGATTTCGTAAGAGTTGGGTTTCGAAAATGGGATCGAACATTTATGGTATCAGAGAAAGAGTTGGGTTTTTAAAATGAGATCTGACAAGAATTCTTTCTTTGTGCTAGCAAAGACAAGAACTCTTGAGAGAGTTAGAGAGAAAAAGAGTGTGGGTAAGAAAAATAATTTTTTTTCTTTTCTTGTGTCTTACATAAGATGCACGAAAAAATATCAATTTTCTATATCACTTGGCCTTCCATAACCCCCATCACTAATGGAAAGTGATGGGAAGTTAATGGTTATGAATAGAATGCATTAATGGAAGTTATAGGAAGTTAATGACGATGAATAACATGCATTAATGGAAGTTTTGGGAAGTTAATGACCATAAATAACATGCATTAATGGAAGCCAACAACCCTTGTTTCTAATCCATTCCTTGCAAGCTTTTTTAACCACAATCACATCGCAATACAATCTCAAAACACTCTCTAATATCTTGAATCACCATTCAATACCATTTTACTCATCCTTCAGATCTCCTAGGTATGTGACCCATTATGTTGGCCACTTGAATTAAAACTTAATTCAAGTAAGTCAAGAGTGGTATCTAGCAACATGTTGCTCCCCCAACTGATCAGAAAGTTAGTGGTTTGCCTACGAACCCTTCCATATGCAATGTTACCATGCAATTCGTCCTTTCACAATCACTTGGTTCGAAGTATGGTCAAAGTGTCAACTCCCATTAGACTGACTATGTTACATCTAGTCCAAGTGTTATTAGATCTTGTCCTAAAGATCTCATTACTCTATGTATCATTGAAGACTCTCTTTATGACACATATCTACTCTGGCCAGAGATTCCTGACCGACAAGAGGTTGTGGGTATCATCTCATTCTATCAAGAGTGGTGTATCCTTTATTGGCTACTTATTTACCTCCAAATATCTCAAGCTGTACCCAATCACCAACCTATGAGTAACCCATGAAAGGCACCGATGAATGGAGTCAAAGCACAGGATCATAAAGAGAGTCTATTATTTACATTGGAATAGAATATCTATATAATAGTCTCATAGTAGATCAATCTAATATACTTACTTCCCTTAGTAAGCATCCACATGTTAACTTTAAACAGTCTACAACTTATGGCATCTACTTCTTGATCTAATCAAGGAGTATAACATGCGTTAGTCTATTTGGATTAATGATATCCTATCTCATTAATCCTATGATTAGGGAAAGTTTAGATACTAACATAATTACCCAAGATAGAAATCTCATTATCATGATCTCATCATGATTTCCTCTATGCTATGTTTTGTATCAAGGACTTCATTAAATCAATTTAAAATCAACATCAAATCCATAAACGAATGAACATCAAAAAATGAAAAATTCTTTTATTAATCATAAAATGATTTTTACAATAAGTGCTAAAGGTGATTGCCTTTAGAGAACTTCTCTATCACCCCAATAATCAAATAATCTATGATAAACATGCTAGAAGAGAAAGAAATTATAATAAGAATTGGTTGGGGCAGCTCCTACTCTTCTTTTCCCAAATCTGGAAAATCTGGATGACGGAGTGATCTTTGCCCAAATGGGAATGAAACCTTGAATCTCCATCTATTTGTAGGCTCTCAATCTTTCTTTTAGCTCCAGGAAGCAAGTTCCCTAACACTCTCCCTTTGCCCTAGGTTTTGTTTCAATATATATATCACAAGGTAAGTCATAAACCCCCCCAAAAAAAAGTGAAACCCACGTGTCTCTTCATGCAAAGTATCCCGCAATCGTGGGAATTTTCCTTATGCTTTCCACGATTATGGGTTAATGTGGCAGAAACATTCTGTCGAGATTTCCCATAATCGTGGGAAACATGCCCTTTCCTATGGTCGTGGGTTCTTGTTCTTTAATAGCTCTACTTCTCTTCTCTTCCCTTGGTCCCTAGCTCAATCACAAAGGTGTCCACCCTCCATTCCTACACCAAAATTATCAATTCTTACCCTAAACAAGCATTAAAAACAAAAGAACAACCATAAAGATCACATTAAACAAAAACACACCAAACAAGTCTTAAAACACAATAATACTAACATATTATGCAAGAAACACATGCCAAATACTTAGAAAAAAACACATACTAATGCACAACTATTAGAGGTTAAACTTTATTTTTTAAAACATTGCTTCAACTAGGTAATTTGAAATGAATTTTCACCCATCCTCACATTTTGTCATTCATGTATCTATGGAGGAAATTTTAGTACTAAATAGATATTAAGAAAAAATTTAGAATTTGGTCTCTTTTGGGCTTTGTTATTTTGGGAACTTATCTATTTTATAAAAAAAATGTAAGTATATCAAAGACAAACTAATGTCACCCAAAGGAATGAGATTCCACAAACTCCAACATTAGTTTATGAATTTTTTTGATGTTTAGGGCATCAATTTTATGAAACCTTTTCCCTTTATTTTATTTTTTAAAAAATTTATTAGCCATTGATTATGTGTGCAAATGGGTGGAAGTAAAGAGCACTATAACTGATGATTCCAAAATAATTTCATGTCTTCTTAAATCTAACATTTCTATAGGTTTAGTATTATGCAAGCTTTAATCAACAATCAAGGTAAGCATTGCATTTTTACAACCAAACAACGGAGGTAGCCTAGAAGAAATATGGAGTGACTCATAAGATCGGTACATTATATCATCCACAAATTAGTGGGAAAGTTGAAGTTTCCAACTGAGAGATAAAATTAGTCATACAAAAAAATGGTAAGACCAATAAGGAAAGATTGGAGTTTGCAACTTGAAGACGTGCTTTGGGTGTGCTAAACAGCTAATAAGATATCAATTGGCATGTAACACTATAGGTTAGTATTTGGTAAGGTTTGTCAACTTCTCATTGAATTGGAACATAAGGCATTTTGGGTTGTTAAGCAGTGTGATATGACTTTCAATGAAACTAGAAATCATACAAAAATTGCTGATGTAAGTACATGTGGATATTCGTAATGGGTCTTATGAAGATGTAAGAATTTATAAATCTTTCTATGAAAAAATTGTTATTTTGAAAGAATTTTCATATGGGCAGAAGGTTCTCATTTATCATTCAAAGCTTCAATTATTTCTAGGTAAGTCATGTACTATTGACTTAGACCTTTTGTCATAACTAATGTACTTTGATATGGTGATATTAAAATCTAAAGCATATCTACCTCCAAGTTTTTAAAGGTTGATGGTCATTAACTCAAACCTTATTATGAGAACATGAATTTTGCAATAGTGGAGGAAATGAATTTAACTTATCCAATTTTTATTTATTTCATTTAGTTTCACCGATATTTAGTATATATTTTATATTAAAAAGAAAAAAAATTAATAATCAAGTAATCAATAGAATAATAATATTACGTCTTTGTGTTAGAATATTTACCACCTTCCATTGCCATAATTTTCTCCAGCCATCGAAAGCATCAGCCGCATTCCATTCAACCAATAGCTCCAACACTAAGTCCACCATTACCCAACACATGCACACTAAGAAATAGTAGGGCCTCTCACTTGATTTATTCACATTTTAGCTCTAGTTACTCACATACACGCAATCTTGAGTCCAAACAATAGGAGCCATTTACATCACCCCTTTAACCACAAACAACCTGCACCAACACAAGGAAACATCTTCCACACTATAACCTAAATGAAGAGAAAGTTAGGGCAACTTCTTTTTATTCTCCCTTTCATATCCTATTTTCCTATTTTTCTACTTTACTATTAAACATTATGGGCAATGTTTTAAATATGTGTTTGCAACATCCCACTATCATAGAATATATACTTAAACATCCAAGGACATTTAAGTACATATCCTATAATAATGGTAT
Organism: Erythroxylum gracilipes; assembly: GCA_026413385.1. NCBI lineage: Eukaryota > Viridiplantae > Streptophyta > Magnoliopsida > Malpighiales > Erythroxylaceae > Erythroxylum > Erythroxylum gracilipes. The sequence continues at coordinate 1,817 of JANZLC010071283.1, read as the reverse complement.
GTTAGAGCAAAACACATATCTAACTTACACATGGCATCATCTAACATAAATAAGAGTCATCAAATTTAAAACCATTCACTGCATTCATTGACAAAAGCTATCACTGTATTTTATAATCCCTATACAAGTTCTAGACAAGAAACTACAAAAAACAAAATTACAACTCTTTTGATGTCAACTGACAGACCTATGAACCATAACTAAGTCCAAAATGTTCCTCTAATCCAGAATAAGAAACTAAGTCTCCTGTCTCGTACCGGAAAGCCCACGTTGTAATTTTTATGAGTTTTGCAAACTCAATGAGTGAACCATCATTGATGATTTCACCCAGATCACATACACAAATAAAATATTTCAGAAATATTCATTCAGAACATGTATATTCCAAATACTCACATTATCATGGCACATCATGTTATCATTGCGAATCAGAACAAATATATACAAATACAAATGCATATGAGACTCCAGATTTGTTATTATTATTGTGGTCGACTGCCTTTCACACACATATATAGATACTGGACCATTGGGCTCAGAAATCACAGAGCAAAGCTCTACGTGCATCAAATTCAGAATATGCCATGTATAATAGTCACATATGATGCACAGTCAGAATCTCATAATTATCAGAGCTAAGTTCTACATTTAACTTTTGTTGAGAATACAAATATCATTCAGAATTTCCCAACAATTCAGAGCACTTCCAATACATACCCAAATATTAAACTCCCCGGACCTTAAGTGCGAAATTTACAAACAAGTCACAATTAATTAATTATTGGAAGTTAAACAAATTCAATCAATCCTAGGAAAATTGTTGGGCCCCATTTCTGAAGCCCAACGATCGATTCGAAATCGAAGAACAAACATAAGCGGGTTTCCAATCACTTTAACCCTCAACGAAAGTCCTCAATCGTAAAATGTATCAAGCCACAAAGGCAAACCTATAAAACAAAACAAAAAATCACAATTCACTACTTCATTTATGGTAGCTCTTAGACTCTAGGTCATTTAGAAACAAGAACCACCTCAATCAAAGCTCTATAGCTCAAGATATACTTAAAAATCCAAAATATGTTCTTAGGCCGGTTAAGCTCTCCAACCCAACCACTCACTTCCATTCCATCTAACTTCATTAATTCTAAACCAATGGCCATAAAAATTATGTTAAGGTAGGTAAATGTGTTAGAAGTCTAACGTCTCAAGAATCGTCTTAATCGGAGGACGGACGAAGGAGTTATGGCCCGACAAACCCAACATGTTCATATCCTGATTCTTATTAAACATACTTTGGCGCAAACACCATAACATTCATTATAGATGTTGACTTTGTGTTTAGACAGTTAGAAAGTAGACATCCAGGGCTACAACTTTCGTGAAGACCACAAATTCACATTCTGTCATTTTCTGTTTCAATTTACACTAACCGTGTAAAATCACATAGTCTGCCCGTGTAAGCTACGGGTGAAAATGGTGCGCCTGGTCTGGAATTACATGGCCAGGGTAAATTTACATGGGCTGACCATGTAAGCTATGGGAAACACTAATATTTCACCCTCCAAGCCCCCTTCAAGGGCTCCTAAACCCCTCCTAACAATTCCTTACCTCAAACCCTTCTCCAACACCACAAAAACCACTACAAATCCATTAAGCAACATCAAAAATCATTGAATCTCAACTCCAAATGATTCATCACATACATTCTTCCCAAATTCAACATGTTCTTCTAACATTAAAAACAATTGGCAATCTCAACCAAGGATAACTACATACATCATACTCAAACTTAAAAGAACATAATCATACAATATAAA
>JANZLC010071214.1:0-12959 GCA_026413385.1 Erythroxylum gracilipes | reverse complement strand
GTCTGTTAAAGAAAGCTAAGGAGATCTCAATTCTTTGTGATGCTGATGTTGCTTTGATCGTCTTCTCAAGCAAAGGACAACGATTTAAGGTTTTACACCTTCACACATGTATCTCTACCTACCTTCTCTACCTCCATTTATTTGATTTTTTTGCAGCAACCCCAAATTGTCTTTCTTTTGTGTTCATTATTCGATACTGTTATTTCTGTGTTTTTTTTTGTTTCACTGAGGGTACTACTTGTATTATTAGATTGGCAGCTGATATCAGGAGCTGGTTACTAATTTTGTGATTTGAGAGTGAATGGCTTGAGCAACTTAAAGCTAATATGTTCGATTCTCACTTACACTCTGTCTCAACCCTTGATCCATGACAATGATTATAGGATATTTCTTTAGGGGTATATTTTACATGTATGAACTATTCTCATTGAACTTGAATGCTTTACACAATCAGATTACTGAAAGGAACTTTACTCATACATTAAGTGATCACTTACTTGTAAGTTAAAATTTATGCAAAATTGTAATGCATCTACTTGCCACAGCTGAAGTAGCCATGAAATGATTTGATTGCATCTTGAGTAACTAGGAATACATTTCAACATAACTACCTCACTTGCTGAGAAATCCTTTCATCATTCATATCAACAATATTACACTTGCCACACTTCCCTCTGCAAATTTCTGAACTGAATTGATTGTGATCAATAGTTTCTGTTATTATGTTTTTTGATAGTGCAACATGATCATTGCGTTGTTCTTCTTTTCCTCTTTTATGTATATAAGTTTTAAATCTATATTCTCTACTATGTTAGAATCTTTTGCTGTTTTTTCACCATATTTACAAAATCATTCCCCTCTGTTATTATCCTCAAATTTTGTAGTGTTGAAATTGCAATTTACTATATACCTGTACAGGATTACATGTTGCTCTTACCATGTTTACTGGCTATCTCGTTGGATACACTTCATTAAGAGCGTTGTTAGGCCACACTCATGCAATGGTAATGTGACTTAGCATCTTAATGTATGCATACCTATGTCCTGACAACTTTCATTTATTTGTCCGCATACAGAGAAAGCATATATATATGTATATACATATCTTTTTGTATTAATATATTTCTTATTATTCTCTTTTGAATTTTTTATGCAATCAATACTGGTGCTGCTCCTTCTGTTTACTTAAAGAGTGCTGCTGGAGGCATTCTTGGATTAGTTGTAGGAATGCTTGTGGAAACACTTCTTTTCATAATCAGAACTTCCAGTCAAGGTCCCAAGCCTTCAACTTCGACATCAAAGCTGAAGAAGAATCAGTAGACATGGTAGATGTTGAGTTGGCATTTGATTTTGTAAAACAGGATTAAGGTGTATATTATAGTATAAAGTGACCTCACGTGAGGACCAAATGCCTTGTTTTAAACCTCAAAGGAGTGTTATTTGAGCTTGCAAATATTTTAAGTCATATTTTAATTTGATATAGATCTTGATGATACATGTTAAGTTTGTAACCAACTAAAAATAATAAATCAATAAGTATAAGAAATTCAAGAGATGAAAAGTTATAAGAGAAAAATTCATAATAAATCAATAAGGATATTTTTGGAAAAAAAAGTTTCAAGAGATAAAAAGGCTTAAATAGAAAAGTGTAAATTTTTTTCTTTGTCAAATAAGCCTACAATTTATTTAATAATATTATTTTGGCAAATTGTTAATATGTTATATAGAGTTACTCAAAAATTTATTAGTCAAAATTTTATTTAGTTCTTTTGGGATTCTTTCAAATATTATAAATTAAAAATTGAATTATTTGCTATTAAATTTAAATTTATACTCTTCATATAATATATACATGCATAATACTTCCTTTTAGTTTTTACAAATACATCAAAATATTATTTATTTAGTGCAATTTAAATATTCAGTGCAATATAATGAAATTAACTATTGAATAATATATATATATATATATTAAAATTTAACTACTAAAATATAATATTCAAAAGTATTTGATAAAAATTATTTATTTATCACTTTTAGAATTCTTTAAAACACTATAAATTAAATTTAAAATGATACATTCATACATAATAATTCATTTCAAAATTTTAAAAATATATCCAAACATTAATATAATTAAAATTAATAAAATTGTTTTTAATTTTTATGTTGCTAAACAGTTTACTATATGAAGTTCTTTTAAAAAAGCTGTTTTTTAAACTGACAGCTAAACAGTCAACTGACTTTTAAAAAAAGCTTTTATCAGAAAAGTTCTACTAACAAAAATTCTACTGATAAAAACTCAACCAAATCGGGCCCTAATATATATATAGGCTCAAGTGTCTTTCAATAGTGTTTGCCATTAACGGAGTACATTAATTGTGTAACTTAGGACAAACTGTAAAGAGATAAGATTTAGTTGTACATTAAAATTTTAACAGATACCATTTATGTAAAGGTATATTAAACGCAATATAATTAATGCTTATTTCACATTTATCAAAAGAAGTTGATAAGTTAAATGACTTGACAAAAATTCAATGAAACCTTAATTTATAATATATTTAATTTCTAAATTTTTTATAATTTAAAATAATTAAAATATTTCTAAAAATAATTAAATTTACAATATAATTTTATGTCTTTTACTCTTAATTAATCCCATTTTTTCTAGTTAATTTCAATTACACTTTGTGTGCTTTATATTTTAAGATATATACACATGTTTAAATGGTTAAATAAATGACTACAAAATTTTAAAGTTATAGTTAGTATCTTAAAAAAAATCTCAATGAAAAAAATCAAAATCACTTGTTTATATTAATAAAAGTAAAATTTAAAACATAAAATAATATTTTCAACATATAAAGTATAACAAGGGTGGACAAAGTGGATTAGATGACCATTAACACTTTTTTCACGAGAAAAGATAGGATTATCATTATGATTAGGCCATAAGAGAGCATGGATGATTACGAGTATTCTTCTCCAGGTTTGCTGAAAATGGATTTTATCGATCATTTTTCAAACTTTTTAAACTTTATGAAGTTCTTTTTCTTTCTTAGAAAACCCCGGGCTACGATAATGTTGGTCAATATATATTTTCAGATCCAAATCAAATTGAGCAGCTTGATTGAGCAGTCGTTGATGTAATTACTTTATTTGGAGAGTTAGTTATTATAATTATTAAATTAAATTTACCTAATGTCTTAAATTTTGTGATGTGAGACATGTGATGGAATGTTAAGGGAATATTTAGCTATAACTCATAATTCTTTTAAAGAAAAGTTTTCCAATTGTTTTACATGTTATAATACAATTATTTTTCATGGATAATTGCGAGAATATTATTAAGAACAAAACCTAGAAAACATGATTAATTGTACATTTTTAAAAATATTTTTTAAGAAAAATAAAGATTTTTAACTTTATGTTATTTTCAACATTTACTCTTTTGTAATTTTTAGCCCAATTCATGTCTAGTTATCACATATTTAAATAACATTAACATTACAAATGATGTACTAAGTATCGTTTTAAAATTTTAGATTAGTATTTGAATATCATTTTTAACAGTTATAAATTATGCATAGTGAACTCTTCTTCATTATCTCATATCATTTACTGAAAAAAAAGAATCCCCATACCAATTTAGCTTTATAAATTAAAATGTAAAAAAAATAATTTCTCGTATTATATAAAATATGACTTTGCTATTTTAATATATTGTTATATTCTTTTTTTATAATAGCAAGAAAAGGACTAAAATTATAATAATTATGATAAGAAAAATTAAGTCATTATACAAAAACCAATTCGTAAAGCAAAATGCCCCTTTATTGTATTTATAAAACATTATCATAAAACAAATAGTAATATCGCAGGGTAGCTTTGTTTTGAGTACTAAAACGAATGGAAGCATTTTATTTGTCTTTTTTTGGGGGGGTAAAAGATACAGTTTAAGAAATTTTCTAAAGACCCCTTAATCTTTAAAATTTTTGAAAAAACTCTTTCTAGTTTTTTATTTTTTAGAAAACCCTTCTTTTAAATTTCAGATAAAAATAACGATCAAACACGTGTAATATAAATATCATACGTGGATTAATCAAATATTATTTATATAATGAATTATTTCAGCTCTTAAATTCGGATCAAACTAATTAAGGCTAACTGAAACTAATAATTTATTATGATCATCTTAAATTATTAATTTAAGTCCAAATTAATTCGTTCTAATTTAAAAGCTTAGTTGAGTTAATATGTCAGTAACCTTTGATTATTTCAACTTTAATGTTTATATTAAATAGGGATGATAATGGGTCAATTAATACTTTTTTAAAATAATTTTTAAAAAATTAAAAATATAAAGCAACATATTTTTAATTAGGCCTAAACCTGGGTAGCCCAAACTCATACTTAATTGAAAACACCTGAGCCTAGGCTCTATTGTCACCCCTAAATTACTTCGTATGTTTCGTCATTATTTTTTAACCAAAGCCTAAAAGAACGAGTTTTTCTAAAAAACTGAAAACTATAAACAGTTATTTTTGAAAATTTTAAAGATTAATAAATTTTCCAAAATTTCTTAAGCTATAGGAAAATTTATGTCTTTCTTTTTTTGGGTATCCAACTATACTGACTTTGCGTCCACATGTATAAGCTTGTACTTTGAACCTATAAGTAGACTATGATTTAGTTTTTCATATTTGACTGGTTGAATAATAAATTAGATGATAAGAAAGCGTTTTATCTCTTAAGTTGTGGCCTAACATAAGCATAAGTAGAACTATTTAGTATATTTCTTAACATAAAACTAAATTAACCTACAAGATTATTGTTAATGGAAGCATATCAGGGTGAATACTGAAAAATTATTCAATTCGCTGCAAGAAAACAAAGCATTTTGTTACGTTTTAAAACATCACAAATGTTTAAAAACGTCACAAAATACTTAAAAAAACCTCACAAAAACTTTGAAAAATAAGTACTTTTTAGTCACTTCCACACATAATGAAGATCTGGATTTGGTAACGATGCTAAATAACCAAACACGCCATCTTCAGAACCTACCCAAATACAATTCCAATTACACCTATGCTCATCTCTTCTGGTGTCATAGCTATTAAAGCCCATGAACTTTCCTTTCCAATAAGTATTGCAGAAGAACAAGGTTGCACCCCAAATGTTGATACGAAACCTCCAATCGTATGACTTTCCACCTTCGACCACATGGGTTCCCAAGTCAACATCTTTAGATTTGCACCTAATAGTGAAGTTGGATCCGTCCTTCATTTGGTTGTAAATTGTAACGGTGGTGTAATGTGTTTGGTCCCCATGTGGACCACGTACTGGCTCAGATATTGCAAGAGTTGATTTTCCCGAAGCGATGAAAACGAATACCAACACAAATGTGTACAAGAGATTCATACTTAATTTAATTTTCTTGTTCATTTCTATGGATTGGGTTGCTAGTTACTGATATAAGAAGCTTTAATTTATAGGCTTAAGTGTCTTTCAATAGTGTTTGACTATTAATGGAGTACATTAATTGTGTTGGTTAAGACTTAAGACTGAAGTGATAAGATTTAGTTGTACATTAAAATTTTTAACAGATACCATTTATGTATGCATTAGAGAGTGTAAGCTATGCATTAAACACAATATAATTAATGCTTAGATTGTGAAGTGATAAGATGTAGTTGTACAATAAAATTTTAACAGATACCATTTACGTATGCATTAGAGAATGTAAGGTATATATTAAACACAAAATAATTAATGCTTATTGCACATTTATCAAAGAAGTTGATAAGTTAAATAACTTGAAAAAATTCAATAAAAAGATCATTTTCTAATATTTTAATTATTAAATATTTTTAATAATTTAAAACAATGAAAGTATATCTAGAAATAAGAAAATTTTAAAAATAAATCTACATCTTTTACTTTTAATTAAAATATTTTATCTAGTTAGTTTTAGTTGTAATTTGTATACAGTAGCTAAATAATTTAGAAGTGTTATCTTTTTTTTGAATGGATTTAGAAGTGTTATCTTAAAAGTTTATGATGGTTATAAACATTTTCATAAAACAAACACTAACGTCGGAGGGTAGCTTAGTTTTGTTAGGCCTTTTGGGTCTCTCTCTTACGTGGAGAATGACCCAAGCATTATAGAACTTTTTTTAAATTAAAAAATAAAAATTCTAATAAAATAATAGTAATTATAGGGATGACAATGAGTTGAATCATTAGTCTAGATTTAGATGTTTTCAATAACCTAACCCTTCTAAACAAAGTGACATATCACCTTAAGCTCACATGTCGTTTTGCTTAGAAGAATTTAACCTTAGATTGATTCTAGATCTGAATCTAATTAATAAAATAATATTTTTATATACTTTTAATTTTTAAAAAATTGACGGAGAGCCGGCGTACGCTTTAATTGATTGCCACTGCACATTTGTAGAATAGAGTTAGTAGCAGCTGTTCTGTTCTTGGTGGGATATACACTTTGATATATTTTCCAAATTTGGCTTATGTATCTTTGGATCGGGTGACTATTTCTAGTTCAATTTGGCTGAGTTGTTTTTGCAGAGATAATTGGCATACTGGTCTTGATTTTGTAAAGTGTGCTTTGTTAGACATTTTTGTCCTTGGGGACAATTTTGTCTTTGTCTCATAGAGTTCGACAACATTAATTGCATTTTTAGTTTTTAAATAAATTATAGGTTAAGTTGCGCCATTTGATCCGGATAAAGATAATAAAGTGACCCCATAAATGATTTAGATTAATAGGTCGAAATTCGGGAGAAAAATGAGTCCCAATTAGTGTAGACCGAGTCTATATCGGCCTTGTGATAGGGAAGTCCGATATGGAACTTATATAAAGATTAAGGTCTCCTGCAATTACTTAGATATCATTCACGAGCATACAGTCCTTTGACTCGTTAAAAGAGCTCGTGTTTTGAGAAAACTGTAGAAAGACATAGACCACGTGTCGGTGAGCACTTTCCACTAAAGGTCCCGGGAGATTTGGAGACGTTTAGAACTCGGAATCGGCATCGGAATTAAAGATGAAACTGAAATCTAGGTATTCCACATTACGTTCGTTTTGATCCTTTCATGTAGATCCGGGATACGTAATAAAGCTTATACTACTTATTACATGTGGTATTAGAGCGGTTACGTGATCGGATTGTCGGAAACGAAGGTTTTTCGGTTTTTCATCTCATTTGGTTTTCCTTCATTTTTGATTCGTTTTTTAAATTTTTACGTATATAATTACGTAAAGTGATATACATAAGGTTAGCTACAAAAAAAGGGTTGAAAATGGGTTGAACGGAGCGAAAAGGGTGTCAAGTTGGGACCCGCTAATCCATGTGGTGACATCACAAATTCCGGACCAGCGTCTGGCCGCCACGGTTGTTGATTATGCGAGGGATGAGGGACAATGGCTATGGCAAGAGTTTCAGCAATACGTGCCTTCTGAAGCCTGTCTGGACACGAATCCGCGTATGATCATACAGTGGCATCCACGTATGATCTACAAGAAGTCACTTCCCTGGACACGAATCATACGATGTGGAAGGTTATATGAACTTGGCCTGGACCGCAGCGGATTCGCTCTTACTTGTGGTTAATGGATAATCGCAAACTCTTGACTAATCAGTAGCACGTTGTCAAGCACACCGCCTTAGACAGTGGATGCCATTTCTGTGGCCAAAAAGAGACGATCATCGACGCGGGCAGTATGCAGTTCGTGACTGCCCGCGAGTGCAAACTTTCTAGCGTAAATTTCCTCAGGACGTGGTTGATGCGACATTCTTCCAACAGGCTGAGGGGACCTGGTTGGTGACAAACTTTAGCTCACACTCGCAAATCCACCAGGTCGCCTGGGCGATAATCTACGGAGTAGCCGTTTGGGTCTTATGGAAATGGCGAAACAACAGCCTATTTGAAAGTGGCTTTACCTGGCCAGAGGACGGTACAAGGACTGTCTAGGACTACGTGGAATGGATTGGACGCGCTTGCACTATGGAAAAGTAGGTTTTTCCGGGCCAGGGTCTAGCTGCAGGAAGTCTAGTGGGCTGGACTAAGCCGCCAGAGGGTTGGGTGAAATTAAACGCAGATGTCGCTTTCAAAGTTGGACCTTCCATGACCACAGCTGGAGGATTAATTCAAGATAGCTATAAGCGGGGGCGTGGTGGGTTTCAGCATCTTCTTGGGAGCGGATCGCCTTTATCTGCAGAATGCTGGGCCGTGTTCACCGGCCTCCAGTTGGCCTGGGACTTGGGGTTCAGACGCATAGTCGTCGAAGTCGATTCGCTCGAGGACATTAACATTCTACTTCCCACGGACCTCTAACTGAGGATTTTTCTTTGATTGCAGGTATCCGAGGATTATTGCAACGCGACTGGGATGTCCAACTGCAACATGCCTTTCGAGAGGCCAATCAGTGTGCTGACAGATTGGCAGCTTTTGCACGAGTTTTAAGCCCGGGCTTGTACCTTCTTCAAGACCCTCCGGAGTTTTTACAGAAGCTTCTCCACCGCGATGCGCAAGGAGTGGCGTACCCCCGCCAACCACGCTAGTTTTGTCTTTGTTTTCTTCCCTTGTATTTTTTTTTTAAAAAGTGTTTGACTATTAATGGAGGACATTAATTGTGTTGGTTAAGACAGATTGTGAAGTGATAAGATTTAGTTGTACATTAACATTTTATCAGATACCATTTATGTGTGCATTAGAGAGTGTAAGCTATATATTAAACACAATATAATTAATGCTTAGACTGCGAAGTGATAAGATTTAGTTGTACAATAAAATTTTAACAGATGCCATTTACGTATGCATTAGAGAATGTAAGGTATATATTAAACACAATATAATTAAAGCTTGTTAAATAACTTGAAAAAAATTCAATAAAAAGATCATCTGGTAATATTTTAATTATTAAATATTTTTAATAATTTAAACAATGAAAGTATATCTAGAAATAAGTAAATTTCAAAAATAAAACTACATCTTTTGCTTTTAATTAAAATAATTTTCTAGTTAGTTTTAGTTGTAATTTATATACAGTAGCTAAATAATTTAAGAGTATTATCTTAAAAGTTTATGATGGTTATAAACATTTTCATAAAACAAACAGTAACGTCGGAGGGTAGCTTAGTTTTGTTACGCCTTTTGGGTCTCTCTCGTACGTGGAGAATGACCCGAGCATTATAGAACATTTTTTTAATTAAAAAACCCTAATAAAATATAGTAACTATAGGGATAACAATCGACCGACTCATGAGTTCAAAATCAAGTGTTTTTAATTGGGCCTAACTGAGCATGGGCAACCCAAGTCCAAACTAGCTTGAAACTCAACTCTATTAAACAAAATGACATATCAGTCCGAGGTCACATGTAGTTTTGCTTATAAAAAATTTGGCCTCAAGCCAGTCTTAAATCCAGATCCAATTAATAAAATAACATTATTTAATATTTTTAATTTTTAAAAAATTGACGGAACCGGGCTATGCTCTAATTGATTGCCACTGCACATCAGTTGAATAGAGTGAGTGGCGACTGATCTGTTATTGGTGGGATATACACTTGCATTTATTTTTCAAAATTTAGCTTATGTATCTTTTGACCGGGTGACTATTTCTAGTCCAATTTGGCTGAATTGTTTTTGTAGAGATAATTGACATATTGGTCTTGATTTTGTAAGGTGTAATTGTCCACTTAGCTATCCAATTTTTCCCAAATTTGTGTACCTTATCTTACCCACATACTACAGTTCTATTTAAACAATCTTGATCAAGTGGATGATTTGTTCTCTCATTTGGCTAAAATTTTGTGTGGACGTTTTCAACTCATGATGAGTCTTTATTCCCGATAGTGGAATTGATGTTTAATAGTCTCTAGCACATGCAGATTTGATTGTATTTGTCACCCAAATAAGTTGACCTTAGTAGCTTTAGTTGCTCTTCTATTTTATGTATTATGTGTTAGTTATTTATTAGGGTGAAGTTTGATTTTGTTATCATCCTTTGGTTAAGCATTAGAACTAGTATTAGAGCATTGGACTATATATTGTAATCATTTTGGCGATAGTGAAATTCACTTTTGATCGTAGCTTTTTACTCACCCGTATTGAGGGGCGGATTTAGAAATTTTTTTAAGTGGCGGCAAAATTTTAATAGAAGCAATTTTTTTTATGAAGGCAAAATTTAAAATAATAATTTTTTTACATGAAATTTTTTCAAGATAGTGGGGAAATTTTTTGGGGGCTATTGACGGGGAGGTTTTTCTATACTAAATACTATGTCTACTATTTACTGTTTTATTATTGGAAAGTTTCAATTTAGAGCTTCTTTATTAAAGTGATACCAGAGCTCAAGTTTGATTGGTATACTTTCATTGTGTAATGGAAGTTAATACAAGTAGAATGGTTAATCTGAATAGGGCTGACTATGCTCTCTGGAAGGGTAAGATAGAAGACTTGTTTCTATGTGAAGCAATACTATTTTCCTGTGCTTACAATAGAGAAACCTGAAAATAAATCATAATAGGAATGGGTTTTGCTACACCGTCAAGTTTGTAGCTACATTAGATGATAACATGTTCAAGTGGGAAGACATATGCTCAGACACTTTGGAAGAAACTGAAGCAACCGTGTGCAATGAAAACATGGAGTAACAAACTGTTCCTGATAAAGTAGATGATGGCCTTAAGATACAAGGATGGAGATTTAATGATAGAACACCGGAACACGTTTCATGGGATCCTCAATCAACTTTTTCCGTAGGAATCAAATTTAACGAAGAAGTTCAAGGTTTATGTTTTCTTGACATCTTACCTGACTCTCGGGAGACACCTGATGGAATAATATCTATAGAACTTTCTAAGGGCATGTTTGGTTTATAGGAATAGGAATTCTATTCTTGGTATATTTTTAAAGTTTAAATAATCCTTTGTTTGGTTAGACAAAAATACTAGGTATTCCTCAATTTTTAGGAATAGCTAAAGACCATTAAAATATGTTTTTAACTATCTCAAGAATAGAGTTATTTGTTGAAGACTTTTTTATCTTTCTTAATAATAATAATAATAAGAAGAATAATGAAATTAATAATAATAATAAATTAATAAAAATAACAATAACAATAACAATAATAATAATAATAATAATAATAATATAAACAAATAAAATTAATAAATAAGAATAATAAGAATAATAGTTAGTAGAAAATTAATAATAATAATAATTAATAAGAATAATAAAATTAATAATAATAAGAAGATAATTAATAATAATAATAAGGAATTTAATAATTAATAATAATAAATATATAATGAATAAAATTAATATTAATAAGAATAATAATAAGTAGAAAATTATTAATAATAAATAATAAATAATAAGAATAATAAAATTATCAATAATAAGAAGAATAAATATATTAATAAAATAATAAAAATAATAAATATTTAATAAAATTATTAATAAGAAGGAATTTATTAATAATAATAATAATAGTAGTAGTAATAATAATATTTTATTTTTTTGTTACTTATTTTTTTCTCATTCTAAGTTTATATTTTCAAATTAAACACTAACATAAAAATTCTTTAATAGTAAACCAAATAAAATAATATCTATTCTATTATATTTCTCATTTTTTATTTTTTTAAAAATAACTATTATATTTCTTATCTACTCCGTCCATATATTTAACTAAATAGGCCGCAAGTGTAAAGTTTTGAACGAGGAGACTTTAAGGAAATCTTATAGATCTACTTCACACTCAAAAGCTCAATTACATAATCTAGAGAGAGAGGCATGTCCTAGAAATAGAGATCACAATAAAAGCAATTCAAAGAAAAAGTACAAAAATCTTTAGTGACATCGCTGCGGGAAGAAAGGTCATATCAAGAGATATTGTTACGAGTAGAAAGAAAACAAGGAGAATAAAGATAAAGAGAATAAAACGAATCTAAATGCAAATGATAACGTCAACATCAATATTGAAAATCTTCTGTTAATTCAAGAGCTTGATACTATCAACTGAACATGATGATACTAGTTCAGTGATAGACAGAGGTGCTTCAATTCATGTTACAGCTAGAAGAGATGAATTTACATTCTGTACACATGGTAACTTTGCTGATGTCAAAAGAGAAAATGGATGTATGACTATATTTTTTTAGTATTGTATTGTAAAATTAGGCAAAATTTTTATTATTTTAGTAATTTACTTTAATTTTTATTATATTCTATTATACTCAGAAATTAACTAATGATTTGAGATTTTGTGAGATGAGTACAATAATAACATGACATGAAAGCTTATGTTATGACATAAAAAGCTATTAATGATACCACCTTATTTTTTTTCTTAAGCTTGGTATTAGGATATAAAATCTTGTTATTAAATGTGAAATGTCTTACTCATTAAGTGCACTTTGTACTTCATAAATTTAGGGTATGTTTGTTTCAATTTATGTTTTTTATTTTCATATTTAGTAAAAGAATCTATTTGTTTGAATTTTTATTTTCTGCTTTTTATTTTGGTTTCTTTCGGTTTTTAAATTTTACGAAAATTACAAAAAGTGGATTTGTTTTTTGTTTAAATTTTTTCATAATATGATTTACTATTAACATTTTTTCATTAACATTTTCATTTATATTCAAAATGAAAAAAAAGGAAAGGATTAATAATACAAATCAAATATAAGAGAATAGAAAACGAAATTAAAATTCACAATAAAAAATAGAAACTTCTCTCTAACAGCATTCCGCTTATTGAATTCTCTCTAACAGCATTCCGCTTATTAAAAATAGAAACTTCTCTCTAACAGCATAATCATAATTACACAAAAATTCACAAACTTCTCTCTGCTTCGCGCCACATTCCGCTTATTGAATTCTCTCGCTACATCTTCTTTACGTGTCACGCTTGCGGTAACAG
>JANZLC010071186.1:0-12959 GCA_026413385.1 Erythroxylum gracilipes | reverse complement strand
AAAGTGTTGAACAGTGAAAAGTAAAAAGAACTATATGAATAATTGAGGAATTTGATACTGATGATAAGCATACCCTTGGAGAGTGGGCAGTGTGTGATGAACTGAGACAATATGTTAAAACGGTATAAGATAAATTGAATTGACTTTGATAAATGGTATTGGTGTTATGATCGCAATTGTTTAACGTCTTGGAGATCTTAGATTCCTATAAGGATACATTGTGTTTATTCGAGGAAAACCCTTCCTGTCGGGGGTGGGATGTTATACCGTGGATGGTTGTGGGAGATCTCAACTGCATTCTTAGATTATTGTTTTCAGCTGATTTATTGCGGCATTGAGGTAAGAAGGGACAGAACACTTTCAGACTCTTCAATAGAGTACTAAATTTGGAAGGAACTATAGATCAAATAGTTGAATGTTGGCAACATGAAGTTCAAGGATACAAGGCATTTTAGTTAACGCAAAAACTGAGTAAAGTCAAGCATGCAATAAAAGACTCCATCTATGCTAAGGATCAAAATCTAAGGGAGTTAAAATTGCAGGTGAAACAAGGACAAAATGCTTGCTACGATAACCCAGATGATATTAATTGCAGGGTGAAGGAGTAGATCTTACTTAGAGATTATACACAAGAACTAAATCTTCAACATTCCATTCAAAGGCAGAAGCAAGAGGGAACTAGCTTAGATAAGGAGATGAAAACACCAAGTTCTTTCACGCATCCATATTGGACAGACGCAACACAAACAGGATTGTTCATCTATGAGACAACAATGGGAAGTTACATAATGATCAACAAACTCTTCTAAACATGGCTAGATTGTACTTTGCCCAATTGATGGGCCAAAAGAGTATACATTTATCTTATGACAGCATGAAAAGAATCCTAGAAGGGGCAATAAAGGAAGATCAGAAGAATAGATTAATTGAGGCAGTAGCTATTAACGATATAAAGGAGACAATCTTCAAGCTCCACCCGTCCAAATCTCCTGGACCCAATGGGTTCACAACTCGATTTTTTCAAACAATATGGGACACATGGGGCAATCAGTAGTAGATGTAGTCATGGAATTTTTCCAAAATGAAAAAATGTTGCAAGAGATGAACAATACCTTTGTATGTCTTATACCTAAGAAAAAACATCCTGAGTATCTAATGGAGTTTTGACCTATTTCGTGTTGAAACTCAATATATAAGGTGATCGCGAAATTGCTAACTAATAGATTGAAAGAGGCTATTGGGGAGTCAATTGCATTAAACCAAGAAGCTTTTGTGCCAGGTAGAAGTATAGGCGATAACATCCTTTTACTTCAAGATCTGGTGAAAGACTATTCTTCAGGAAGAGTAGTTAGAGGATGCATGATAAAAGTCGACTTCTATAAGGCGTATGACACCATAAACTAGAGTTTTTTGAGAATGATGCTTGAAATTTTAGAGTTCCCACCAGTGTTCATAAAATGGATTATGGAATTTATTCAAACTCCTTCTTTGAGTGTGATGGTCAATGGAGTTCCCTCCAAGCCTTTCAAGATGCTAGGGGACTTAGACAGGGCGATTCGATTTTCCCTTATATATTCACCCTAGTAATGGAAGGTCTGTCTCACCTTATCAATTCTTTAACGACTTCTAATGGGCACTTCAAGTATCACCAGAAATGCCAAGAGAACAAACTTACTCATCTTATTTTTGTGAATGATATGAACATTCTTTTGAATTGCCTTAAGAATTTCTCAGAGTGGTCTGACCTTAAAATTAATATGGAGAAGAGTTGTTTGATACTTTCAACAGATGTGCCCAATCCTGCTGAGTTTAACAGAGCTACGGGCTTTACCATTCAGTCTTCAGTGATGAGGTATCTTGGAGTAACTATATCCCCATCTAGGTTAAAATATGTGGACTGCCTACCTATATTGGATAGAATAAAGAAGAGAGTACTTAGATGGCATAACATATTTCTTTCTTATGCTGGACGCATTACTCTAGTAATCTCAGTGTTGAGTAGCCTTCATACTCATTGGATAGCGCACACAATCCTTCCGCGAAAAATCATCAAAGACATAGATCGATTACTTAAGGCGTTTTTATGGTTTGGAAAATGCGATAATAGGACAAAAGCAAAAGTCAAGTGGAGTGATGTCACTATTCTGAAGATTTATGGTGGACCTAACATTCCTTCTATTAGTACTATGCAAAAAGTGTTGATCAATAAAAAACTTTAGAGATTGATTTCAGATAAAGAGGAATTGTGGACACAATGGGTTCATCAAGTCCACCTCCAAAATTGAAATCTCTGGCAAGTAGAAAAGTCCCAGCAGTTTTCATGTTTCTTCAATAAATTTTTAAAGATCAGACATACTCTGTACCCTCACATCAAACACTGCATAAACAATGGTCAAGAAACTTAGGTTTGGTTTGACAATTGGTTGGATATCAACCCATTAATAGATCACATGTTATACTCTCGGCTGAGATTACGTCTGCCAACTAATGCTCGTTTATCTGAACTTATGGAGGATGGAGGTTGGCGAAGGAATTTCAGAGGATTTGCACTACTGCAGGAACACTTACCTCTTCTTGCTGATACTTCCTCTGCTAATGGAATCTGCTGACTCCCTAACTTAAAAGATGTCTTCACCAATGCTTCTTGTCATCAAATTTTCAGAACCGGGTTACAAAAAGTTAGTTAGTATGAACTCATATGGAAAAATAACATTAACCCCAAACCCTCTGTCATTACGTGGTTGGCTATTAAA
Source organism: Erythroxylum gracilipes (assembly GCA_026413385.1). Taxonomy (NCBI): domain Eukaryota; kingdom Viridiplantae; phylum Streptophyta; class Magnoliopsida; order Malpighiales; family Erythroxylaceae; genus Erythroxylum; species Erythroxylum gracilipes. Next base: position 10,206 of record JANZLC010071186.1, on the reverse strand, counting down.
AACCTTCTTCGAACCAAATGCCGGTGGTTTAACTCAGCTAATAAGGTATGTGTCCTTTGCAAGAATGCTGATGAGAACAGGGACCAACTATTTTTCTGTTGTATTTATTCCAAGTCTATTTGGAGTAGAGTTCAATACATGGTGGATGCTGCAAATCATATCTTTGATTGGAAAGACACGTTAAGTGGTTCATCAAGAGGACTAAAAGTGGTAAAGTGAATGTTATCCTTCTTAAGGTAGCCTTCACTACTACCATCTACATGATTTATAGAGAAAGAAATCGAAAAATATTCAAAACAAGTTGAAGAAGAGAGGCATCAACTAGCAAATATAATTTTGAATGGAATACGTGCTATTGTAGTGATAAGGAAAGTAGAGCATAAGTTAACACCAGGCATGAGAACAAGGTGGCACCTCTAATGTTAGTATGTGCGATATAGTTCATTAGAACTATAAACACTACTTTTATTCTACTTAATTTCCATCATTTATGGGGATAGACTAGGTTCGCAACTTGTCTATGCTTATTTCGTACATTTTGTAATAGTGAGCTATAGTAAATGAATCATTTTCATTTTTTTCAAAAGTTGTCGTTTCCTAAATTGTTGAGGTTTTGATTATGTGCTTGAAAGCCAAGACCATTGGAGTTGAAATTGTTTTGCGTTCTGTGATTGGTAGAACCAGATTGTTGTTTATGTCCATAAAAAGCAAATTGATGAGTCGATGTGTTCGTAGTGAACCACATTTGATGCTGCTCATATCCTGGTAACATAGGCACCATTTCAGTGCCAGTAAACCATCCACCAATAAGTCGATCTAAATTTCTCCATGCTGTGATTTTACTAGCTGTTGATATAGAATCATTTGTTGTTGGTTCAACCGTTTCACTAATGAGATGTCTGATCAAGTCTTGGCTTTCTGTAAGTTGTAGAACTTGCTCTCGCCACAGTAGATAATTGCCTTGTTTTAATTTTAGAGTGATGAAGTTGTTGACATTATCTGAGAGATAATTATTATTTTTTATTACTCATAGCAGCTCTGATACTAAGAAGCAATTTGGTATAAAAGTAAACTTTGTCTTTCTATTTAACATAAGCAACAAGGAGAGTTTGTACATTATATTTATACCAAGATAAGGGTAACAACTGAATAAGGAAGATGATGTAAACATAAAGACTATAACTCCTTTAATCAAGCTAAAATTATCTCCTTGATTTGCGATTGACATGTACTCAAGTCAGTCATATCACTCGAGAATATCTCTAATGTAGATTATGAAGATCACATGCATCTTTATCTCTCCTAACAACCCTGTCACTCCAAAGTATCCTCGTCTTCCTCTAATTGTATAGTTGAGCAAGGCTAAGTTGTGTTAATAAATTCAACTTGTCATAAGTTTGTTGGGTTGGTCTTAATTTGACAAAAGTTGTTAAAATAAATATTAGTAGATTAATAGGTTGAGGCATTCATGTACTTCCAAACTCAAATTAGTAAGTTGAAAAATATTAAGTAGAGATTGGTTATTAATAATTCTCAATATGAGTAAATTAAATTAAATATTAATTAATTTTATTAGAATTAATTCAACCTAATTTCATTAGTATTGAATGAAAATTTAATTCTTTATATAGTTGAATTATATTTTAATTGAATTTATTATTTTAAATAATTAGTCTTTTATATGAATTCAAGACATGAAAAATTTTAAAGTGATAATAAATTCAAATTTGCCTAACATTTTAAAGGTTTTCTTTAATTTAGTGCAATTTTTTAAATTCTCAATTTAGTAATTAACCTTTTAAAATTTGTATAATTCAAGTCAAAAGTTATTTTATTATTACGACGTGTCTACTAAATATTATGTAGATGTTCATTTATAATCAAGTCAGTAAAAGTAATATTTTAACTTAATTTATTATGAGTTATGAGCTATAAATATAAATTATAAGTAATTTAAAGAGTTTTTAAATTTATAAAAAATTTAAAATTGAATTACTAAATTAAAAAATTTAGTACTAAATTTAAAAAATCTTAAAATTACTTATAATTCATATTTATAACTCATAACTTGTAACACATATATATCCTAGATAATCCATCCATCCATCCAAATTCTTAATCTTAATTTTCATCTTTTCTACCAGTTCTTCCTTTCTTCTTCGTGCCTGTCCTTCTTAACCTATGTCGCAAGCCACAATCCTTATCAGTTTCTGTCGCAAATCAACAACAGAAGAGGTTGATCTTATGTTTTCACTTTTTTAGTGATCTCTAAATCCTATCTACTTTTCATGGTTTTAAATCAAAGTTCTAGTAATATTTTGCCCGAATCATTATTTTACAAATTGTGAAAATTCAGCAAATGGGTCAATCGATTTTCAAAATTGAGAACACCGTACACATTTATTGCTCTCGTAGAGCTGGCAACGAGTTGGCTGAACTTGGCCCAACTCAGAACCAATTTTTTATTTTTTAAATTAAAAAATAAATATAATGTTTTTTTAATAATTATTAGCTCATGCCTGGACAGCCTACGTCTGAGCTCGGTTCAAGACTCGACTTTTAAAAAAAATTAGGCTCAAAATTTAATTTAGTTCGTTGATTTTAAGCTGAGCCAGGCTTAAGTTGAACTTAACCTAATTTTTGAGATAATAGCGTGTACCCTAAATCTTTCTAAACTCCGCGTTTAATGAAATTTGTATTGAATTGTTGTAATAAATTATATTATAAATTATCGATACAAATTATGGTAATTTTTCATACGTTAGTTGAATATGCGATTGTTAAGTTAAAAGTGTGTATTAATTATATTAATAAAAAGTTGACGAAAGATTTAATTTATATAATTTTTAAAAATTAATTAATAAATTAAACATATATTTTGAATTTATTATGTATATTTAAATATTTCCCTAAACTTTGCATTTTGGCTCTCACGGTCACCTAAAGACAAGATTTCGGTTTTATAAAGGTCACGGTCCAGTTAGGAAGTTATTTGAGGATAAGTCCCAGACAGACACGCAAACGTAATAACTAAAGACAGAAAAACTGAAAAGGTGACCAACTTCAATGCATTCAAAAAGTTAAATAACATAAAACAAAAGCACCCATAAATCTCCGCCTCTCGAATCCACCATGATTACAGGGATGGTGGTGGTCTAGTGGGTGGAGCTTCAAGCAATCCCACCATTATTCCCCACTCCTCTACCCATCTCTAGGATACCCACCACCCTTTTAATATATTCCCTCTATTATAATCCAGTCCTTTCCTGTTCGTGTTCTTCTTCATAGATCCAAAAAAAAAAAGTCAGTTTTTTTTCATGGGGAACAGCAGCAGCAATGGTGTCAACAGCCGGCGTCATCATGGTAGCAGCCGGAGAAACCACCCGCCGCCGCCTCCCCCGGTGACACCTCAACCGGAGATCACCGCCAACCGGTACGTCTTCGCAGCGGCGACGCCATACCCTTCCCAGTACCCCAATCATAATCCTGAGCCGTACTACCAGTACCCCGGTTACTACCCGCCACCCTCGATGCCGGTTCCATTGCCGGCGCCGTATGGTCATCACCACCGCGTGGACCCCGCACAGTGGATGGGCGGGAGATGCCCCATGATGGCACCGCCTCCGCCGTACGTGGAGCACCAGAAGGCGGTGACGATAAGGAATGATGTTAATTTAAAGAAGGAGACTTTGAGGCTTGAAGCTGATGAGGAGAATCCTGGGAAGTTTCTTGTTACTTTCACGTTTGATGCTACTGTTGCTGGGAGGTAATAAAGATGGAATCTTTTATGTGGGTTTCGTGTTTAATGTATCTGCATTTGCCTTTTTAAAGGATGTAGGTGTCGTCTTCGGACATAGCCTTAAGGTTTTACGGTTTTTGGAGTTTGAGTGTGTAGTTAATTGAGTCACTTGTTTCCCTGAATATGATGGTTCATTCCGAATAAGTCCGTTTGTTGACTGCTTAATTCTGTTGTAGCAGTTTAGCCTGTGATTATACCGTCTCAGATGGTTTTGTGTCGACACAGTAATTGGGATTTATTTGGCTTTGTACTTGAGGATTATAACTTAAGCTAAGTTTCTTGTAGTTGTTCAGTTACCATTGTTATGTCCAGGTCTGAAAAGGTAGCAATGTGGAAGCTGTTTGTGTTTGCATTGATGAATTGTGAATTACATTAAATGCAACAAAAAAATTGCATTTTTAGCATTTGGACAGCTCAAAAGGAAATAGATGTGGACTATTGTAATTGCTTAGAGAGTTCTTCTCAATGAATTGAAGGTTGCTTTCAACAGAATTACATATTTCATATGAGCTTGTGGGTTGATCTTATGCTTTTGAGAATTGTTAGATAAATGATCCTTCACAAGAACTTTGAAACTGTTCACAATCAAAGACTGATCCCATTTCTCTATAATTAAGAATTGTTATTCCAGCTTCTTCGTAATGCTCAGATAGCATGGTGTCATTTTCTGATGACATTAAATGGTTAACTCATAAGACTTGAAGTGTTCTATAATTTCTTTCTTTGACTCTGTTTCCAACATTCATTATATGAGAAAAAGTCATTTGATGCTGCACAATGGAGTTTATGTATGCGTATTGAGTTCTTACATAAAAGCAATTATTTTCTGCATGTTTTGCTTTCTTCCTCAATTTGGCTGTCTCCTCAGTTGGAATTCTTGGTTATTATAATCCTCGATTTTTGAAATTGTTAAATGGTTCCCCACTAATCATTTGACACATATAGTTTTCTGTGACATCCTTCTCAGGATTATATTTTGTTCTTTCTCATCCATTTTCTTTTATCCTCTCTGATTTTATTACTATCAGGATTAGATGTGCTGGAAAATAAGACCATGTATTGTTTATTAGGCGTATAGTCTATGTTCTGTTATACTTGACATAAAATTGAATTTTTCTTGAACGTGTTTTTTAAGTTGTAGGTTGCATATACTTTTGCTAAAAGTCTAACTTTTGGTTTGTGTCTCTTGAGTTTGCTGTCGTTGTTTGTATATATCTCCTTCTAACATGGTTGAATTATTCTCCTCTATGAACAGCATTACTGTTATCTTCTTTGCAAAGGAAGGAGAGGACTGCATCCTGACTCCATTGAAGGAAAGCGTTTATCCACCAGTGACAGTTAATTTTGAGCAAGGTCTGGGCCAGAAGTTTCGGCAACCTTCAGGTTCAGGTATTGACTTCACGTTATTTGAGGAGAGCGAATTATTACAAGTGGGTGAAACGGATATCTATCCACTAGCAGTGAAGGCAGAGGCAAGTCCTGTGAACCAGAATGGATCAGATGGAAACCCAATGTCTGGGGGCACGAACTCTCAGATAACACAGGCAGTGTTTGATAAGGATAAGGGTGAGTACCAGGTGAAGGTAATGAAGCAGATTCTGTGGGTAAATGGCATGAGGTATGAACTGCAGGAGATATTTGGGATTGGAAATTCAGTTGATAGTGATGTTGAGGCTAATGACCCAGGAAAAGAATGCGTCATTTGCCTTTCAGAACCAAGAAACACAGCTGTTCTTCCATGCCGACATATGGTAAGCAACAACTCATTGAATCTCTTTTTTTGAGGGGATGCGTAAATGAGAGAAAATTACATAGTTTATCCTTTATCAGTGGCTTGTAACTTTAGAAACTTATCATTTACTGCAATGCCTTGCAAGTCAAAGACTTCCCATTGCAATGGAAATCATTGCATTTGGATGAAGGACCATATTGAACAGCTTGCATTCAGATGTAACGTTAGCAGTCATGGTTGAAAATTGAAATGACATTAAGTGGATAGAATACTAGATCTAATGCCTAATCATGGTGGTTGCAGAATATATACTTTTCGTTAACATTTTCTTGTTCTACTTTTGTTGCATAAGAATGTCAAAAGACTGGAAGTTTGATCTCACAGATCACAGGCAGCTTGAATGCAATTTATGGGTTCCTTCTATTTAGTAACTGTTTAGTCGGGCATTGGTTTGGTAATGGCATATGCTTACTTAATCTTCTCATTTATGCAGTGTATGTGTAGTGGATGTGCAAAAGTTTTGAGATTTCAAACGAATCGATGCCCCATTTGCCGTCAACCTGTTGAGAGGCTTTTAGAGATAAAAGTCAATAATGGGCCTGATGAATGAGGGAAGGAGACAATGCCCCCTTTTCCTTGTTGTATAGTAATTTGTTGTTGTTCCTTACGTTCTTTCTACCCTGGTTTTTCTACCTTTAGATCTTATGCGTAATAACCGACAAGGAATTGTAATCAACATGCAGTATTGTGCAAGATAAATTGCTGGCATTGTGCCAAAAACATGTATGCCAATACCTCCATCTCGAACATGAGCACATGGTCGCAAGGCTAACTTTCAGGAATCTCATATAATATATGGTCGTATGTGTTTGGTTTGTCCAGCCACTTTCTCTGTTACTAGTTCTTTTTATCGCCTTGTGTTGATTTAAAAAGGAAAAGAAGAATGTTATTTTAATGCAATCCTGATTGAGCAAGATCCATGCATGCACATCTCTGGAGTTGTGAAGATTGAGAAAGCAGCTTGAGCCATGCATACACATCTCTGGAGTTGTGAAGATTGAGAAAGCAGCTTGAGGCTATGTCCTAGGAGCGTTCTTACCTGCAGGTTGTAGGATTTGGCACTTGAGCTTCTACCGTCTTGGCAGAGCCTGCATGGCTCTCCAAGCTTGCCTGCTTTTTTTCTCGGTCAGGAATTGGTACGAGTATGGAATTATCCTGTTGTATGGAAATGGAGATGTCTTTCAAGCCAAAAAGGCTTGTATGCTTTAACTGCATGAAAATTTTGGTAATGTGGGTAAATTAACCTGAGAGATTACCTTTTGCTTTATGAGAAGAAAGGGCTTTTGTGATTATTAGCAACTGAAAAGTATTAGCATTTGAAAAGTATTAGCATTTAGCAACTATCGCCTTCAGGACTGGACAAGTGAAGTGAAAATGACCGACAAAGCATGTTACACGTTTCACTAGTTTCTAGCAGTATCATATGCGCAAAAGCACTACTTGCTACATCAAGTTCAAAACATGCAAGTAGAACAAGTTATGCACGCAATAAATTTGTTGTACAACATCGAAAGCAAATGGTTGCTTATGAAGTTCAAGTTCCCAACCACAAGGCTGACATATGTAGATAACAAATGGTTGCTTATTTAACTATAGTGCCCAACCACAAGGCAACTTCGGATGATTATGCTTCAAGAGCTCACATCCAGCAAGAACATCTCAGAACAACAACAACAACAAACAAAAACGTAGTATGTAAGAGAAGACAAGTGTCATTCAAAGATTATAACGAACATAGGGTGTTTAATCTCCCCACCATTGATGGACAAAGATACCACTGCTTCTAAGGCTCTTGAAGAGGTCCATACAATCCCCCTCAACCAAGCCTTTACCATCCAAACCATCTGAGCAGTTAAGGAACAGCTCGTCAACAAAGCATATGGTTCCGCTTTTAAACAAGTCGATGAGAAATTTCAGTTCTACCTTCCCTGTTTTCATCTTCAGTACCACAAAATCAGAGAACTGAACTGTTTCCTTGAACCAAGCATGAAAATCAAACCCTTCGTCTACCATTGACGGATCAAGATCTTCAAATTGAGGATTCCGAATACCCTTTTCTCCCGCCAGACCTGGATAGTAAATGAAGGTAATGCCAGGCTTCTTGACATAGGAAAGCAGAACTGACGTGTTATGGTCGACAATATACGTATTGAAAGAGTTTTGATTCACAGGATAAGGTGGAAAAAATGTAGAATCCAGATTCTCCCCGAGGCCGATGTGAACATACACTAATCGCTTCCTGGAATGTATATCAATAAAATCCAGCAAATAAGCAATCCTTTTTTCATATCCAATTTGCTTACTTACCATTAAAGGCTCCATATATTCCATTAAAGGTCTGTTATTAACCACAGATTGGCACTCAGCTGGCAAGTGAAATTGCTGGAAATAACCAGTAGTGTCAATTCTTTTCTTGAAAACAACCAGCGTAAAACCCTGAACATAACCAACATGTATGACGCTGGAATCTTTCAACAATGATGAAACCGGTGTGGCCGATCTAATCAAGCTATTTGTACTCATACCATCAACGCTCACAAGCATTGCGCCAATTCCACCAGGCTTGACAATGCGCTCAATCTCGAGCACCAGAATAGCAGGGACCGAAACCTTATCCAAGTCCATGGAGAACACAAAGTCGAAGGAATTGTCCGCATATTGCAGTTCATAAACCAACTTCTTTTGCTTGAGGGAAAAAAAGGGGTGTCTGTGAACCCCACAAACGTTGGCAAATCCCAATTCTTGAAATGCACACATACCAGACGATCCTTCACCTACATAGAGAACTTTTGCACCATAATCCAACATTTTCATGTCTATTAGTTCTCTCACAACACCAGTAGTCCAATTGACATCTTCCTTGCAGGTAAGTGATGACCAAATTGGCATCAACAACCTATTGGCAAACAAAGTTACACCCCCATACATACGTGGCACATCACATTCATCAGAATACACGGAACCAATCAATCCTGTGTCAGAACCAGACAGGAATTGCAGCAAGGAAAATACAGTCACAGCCGAGGCAAGTATAAATAAGCGTAAAAGCAAGCGCCTGGCTACAGACCCACTAGGGATATGGAATCTCAGAGCCTTTAAATCCATTATTTCTCAAAACCAACCACCAAACCAGCCTCAATGATCGTGTTTAATCAAAAACTGAGAATTTCTGATTAAGGGCATTCGAAATAAGCAACAAAAGAGGCAATTTTGCAAGAGAGAATGAAGCCTTACTATGAAAGAACACAAACTTTAGCGAGTGCAAAACCTGGAAGAGGTGTGATTCCCACCCACCAGGAGACCCATCAATTTTTTGAAGCTTAACCAAACCCTCTTTAAGAACTTTTCTTGGCTTAGGCTCAAACCAACTAGTATCCATCTTCCGTTCTTCCCCTGATTGAAAAACACTATTCCTCAAAGATCTATCTACATCACCTCATATTTACACTAAAAAAACAGTCTACATTGATCCCCATTGAACTAACCCCCTAAAGTCAAAAACTAATCAGAATGTAAAGAAACAATCACACCCCAAAATCAGAAAATAAAATAAGAAAACACACCCAGAAATTAAGATCGAAGCTGGTGAGTTCTGGTGTTTCATTTACTCTGAAAGGAACAGAGGAGTTATAGTCAAACACATAGACACTCCATCTATCTCAAGCACGAAGTGTCAGTAGTACCTTTGTGAAGATTGATTATGACGTAATCACTGATTTGTCAATATTCAACAAGATCCACGTGTGAGTAGCTTTTCATGGCGGATGTTTGTTGGTTGAGGCCCGCTTTTCACGCCTTACCATTTATAGAGTTCTCATTTGGGAAATTGGATCAGAAAGTGATGGTAGTTGGCCCCGGTTTCACGTGGATCTGGAGACAGGGTAGTTCCTTTTCTGTACGTCGTCCTTTCCTGATGTCCAATATTTATACACCGACGCGACGCATGGATGCTTTAAATTGTGCTTTTTCCAAGTTTTCAGATGGCAATCTGGCCCGGTACGATCGGGCCCAAAGTGAACGGATCACAGACAGGGCTCAGGCCTAGGCTATTCAGGCTCGGTCAGCCTGAAATCTAACTGGAAGTGACAAAATATCAAAACCACGTAATTTTTTAATTTTTTTTAAAAAAATTAAAAAACTAAACTGGGCCGGTCCTGCTTGTAGTGACCCGTCGAACTATGGCCTGGTCATGGCTGGGCAGTTCCTGAACCGTTAGGTCACAGGTTGAACTCATGGGTTACCCATGAGTCAAGTAGGGCCCGTTCTAAATTTATATGGTTTTAAAATTCTAATTATTACATTTGAGAACTTACACCGTAATTTTTTAGGGTTAAAAAACACAATCACTGCAATAAAAAATTTGAATAAAAAAGCACCTTAAATAATAATTTTTAGAAAATTTCAGTTTAAAATATTATTTAGTTAAAATAAATATTATTAAAAATATAAAGATAAATAAATTTATCTATAAATAATTTTTAATATATTTTTTGTAAATATTTTAATTTTTAATAATTTATAAATTCTTTTATCAAATATTCATCATCATCATCATCATCATCATCATCATCATCATCATCATCATCATCATCATCATCATCATCATCATCATCAT
>JANZLC010071000.1:0-12983 GCA_026413385.1 Erythroxylum gracilipes | reverse complement strand
AAATTAAAAACATTTAAAGAGAATCATGCAATATACAAAAGGAAAGTAAGATGACTTCTAATAAATCAAGCATTAAATTGGACATGCAAAATAGCTGGTAAATAATTTAAGAATGTTGAGATAATAAACAACTATAAGCATATTAAACTGATTTAGTAAACAGAGACTCACTTGAGTGGATTTTTCCTAAATTCAACAACCTCAACCTTGTCAGGGATGAAGTAGGCATCATAATAAACAATGGTTTGATAAGCTTTTACAATTCCACAAGAATCTATAGCATCAAATGTTACATAATATCATATAGCACGACCACGACTACTGAAATTTGCTTTGATAATGCGGTCAAGTTTCAAATTTGTCCCCTGCAAAACCAAATCAAATTAAAATAAACTTACAAGCAATAGTACTTTGTAAATTAAAAATAAATAATTCATCATCATTCGACCTTTTCTTTGTTTTCTTCCGAAATAGCATAGTGAGTGCATCCTGGGAGCAATACTGCGTTGAAATCATTTAAGTTAGCCATATCTAGAGGAATTATGCCACCACCAATACAAGGGAGGACGGGGTCAAATGCTTCCACATCATAACCCTAAAACAAATAACAGTTAATTAATAATAAAATTACAACGGAGGCTAGCTAATCAATGTTCTTAAAATAAGACATACTTACACCGCTTTCATCAATTTGTTTTGTATAGCTTAACCACCTTTCATACTGCCCACTTTTGGCGAAACCCCTTTTCTTATATTCCTCTTCACTATCCTCAAACTCTTCCATCACAGTGTCATCCTCCTTCGTCTCCGATAGTTTATTAAACTTATTGCACGCAGATTGAATGAAGCTTTCGCAATCTTCACCTTCTTTAGCGGAGGTTTCTTGAATGAAGATTGCAATGTGACATTGGTTTCCTGATTCTTCTCCAAATAATCGTCTTCACTACGGTCTTCGACCTCCTCCATAGTTGTCGTGTCCTTCAGGTTCGTATGGTCGGCAACAGCCCACATCTCTGGCTGATTCATACGACAAATTTGATCATATTCGACTAATTGTTGAGGACAAGAACCTTAAACACTTCCTGCATAATATTCACCATCAATTGGCCTATATAGTTTCAGTCCGAGCATTTCTTTTTGCACCGGTCTCTAGACTTGATACAATGTTGTTTAGAGCGAATGGTAGAGCATGACCTAAATAATGTCATGGTCTTAGCTGAAATTTATAACAATTGGGAATGCCCAAGCTTCGGACTCACTCTCTGACTTGGACACCGACCGATGCTTCCTTGCCAACAAGAGGAAGGCTCAACGGCAGAAGGCGATTCTCTAGACTTGATACAGTGTCGTTTAAATTGTAGCTCACAACATAATTGAAATAAAATAATCTTCCAATTTCTTACCTAATAGCTCATAAAAAAATTATAATTGTTAGAATATCTTCTTAACTTTTTAGAGATCGGAAAGAAATGTTTGACTCAGTATTCTAAGTTAAGGTAATTTGAAAAATATGAGTAAAAGCATATCTATGTGTATTATAATAAAAAGCTATACTTCATATATGATTTTTGTAAATAATAAGTCTTCTTTTACTCGATCTTCATAAGCAATGATTACAAAGAACTCAATGTAGCCATACGAGTAAGAGAAACACCAATGACATTTGAATAGCTTCACGACAAACTTCTTGATCATGAAACCTTTCTCAAACGAGAAGAAGGAAAGAAAATCACATCACCCATCACTGCCCAATTCACACAACGCTCAACCCAATCTAAACCACATCAATGGAATAACACTACAAAAAGAGGACCAAACCTTAATATCAAACACCCCCATACACCTCAACTACCAATTATCCGCCATCAAACACTAGACCTAACCTGGCAACAAAAAACATACACCCAACATCCTCTCCCTGGAACTCAAATAATCACTCTTCCCCTCGCCCCATATGTCAACTTTGCTACAAAATTGGCCATACAGCAAAGAATGTTGCTCTCGTTCCAAGACATCACCTAACTCAAATTGGCCCCAAGCTAACATTACTAGCAGTGATGTCGACAGCAAACAAAAGCTATGGATGGTGGATTTGGGTTCCTCTCATCATATAACTTCGGATTTGAGCAATCTTTCTATTCATTCTAAATATAATGGAACTGAAGACAAACTTGTTGGAGATGATAATGCCATACCCATCACTCATACAGGCTCTACATAACTCTCTTCCTCTCATAATTCCTTTTGACTAAATTATATTCTATGCTTACCACACATTTCACAAAATTTATTACTAGTTTCTAAATTTTGTAAGACTAATACACCTCTATTGAATTTTTTCCTCATTTTTTTTTCTTGTGAAGGATCTGCATACAGGAGCATCCTTGGTCTGTGACCAAAATAAAGCTGGTGTTTATGAATGACCATCTCTTCCCTTGACTCAACAACAACCTACTTCTCTTCACTTATCCACAAGTGGCAATAGAGACTTATGGCACCACAGACTTGGTCACCCATCAAACAATATTCTTTGCAAATTTCTCATTACTTTTTCATTTTCTACAACTGATACAGTTCATTGTGACTTTTGTTTAATTAATAAAAGTCATCAACTTCCTTTTGGAATAACCACCACTCCTTGTTCCTCTCCTTTGGAAGTTATTTACATAGATGTTTGGGGTCCATCCCCGTCTCTCTGTTTTGATAATTTTAGATATTATATTATTTTTGTTGATTATTACACCAAATATTCATATATGTATCCATTAAAAATCAAGTCCCAAGTTATTGACGTGTTTATTAAATTAAAAAAAATCTAGTGGAACATTTTTTTCCATATGCTAATCAAAACCGTTTACTTTAATGGTGGTGGTGAGTACAAAGGCCTAACTCATACACTTTCCTAATTTGGAATTCAACATCTGCATCCCTACCCTACACTCCTCAGCTTATTGGTACAACAGAGCGAAAGCATCGCCATATTGTCGAAACTAGACTTACTCTTCTTCACCATGCTTCTTTGCCCATCAAATATTGGACAGCTTCCTTCTAAACAACAATATACCTGATCAATCACATGCCCACTTTTGTTCTTCAGTTCAAATCCCCTTATGAACAATTATTTTGCCAACTACCCAACTATGATAAACTCAGGGCCTTTGGTTGCTTGTGTTACCCATATTTACATCCTTATGCTCCTACAAAACTTCACACACGATCCAAACCGTGTATCTTTGACTACTTCATACCACATAAACTCATATATTTGTCATGACCCATCAATAAATTCCACCCACATATCATGGCATGTAATATTTTGTGAACAAATGTTTCCCTTTAAATCCTCACAAACAAGTACTACACAACCACCTCGCCAACAATTGTCCACATGGTATCCTATATTGACACCTACACCTAAGGATCCACTTCCACCCCTTAACCCCAAATCTCTTTCTAATTCTCACTCACCTGATATGTTACCAACACTACCCATCATTCAAACAACCATTAACCCATAACCATAAAAATTAGTCCTGTCCAATCTTAGTTCCCCTTAACAAAAAAATACATCAACTTTTCTTGCCTTTATTGAATCTCATACCCTTCCTAACAACTCACCACTAACCAAAGATCAAACCTCATCACCTTTACCTCATGTACCTATCTCTCCACAATCTAGTACAATTACACTTTCTCATCAATCCTCTCGTGTCATTATCACCAGTCCAAAATAAGAAATTTGAAGCCTCATTAAATACTTGATCTACACACCTCAAAACAACCCTCCCTTTTACTTGAACCCACCATAATCAAACAAGCTCCTCAACATCCTCCATGGCGGGATGCTTTAAACGTAAAATATAATGCACTTATCACAAATAACACTTGGAAACTTGTTCCTCCTAACCCTACACAAAATATCACTAGTTGCAAGTGGATTTTTGTAATCAAAACCAACCCAAATGGTTCCATATCTCGCTACATAGCTCGCCTTGTCACTAAGGGCTTTCACCAATGCCAAGTGTTGACTTCACCAAACATTCAGTCTCATTATTAAACTAACCACAATTCGTACAATTCTCACTTTGGCTATTAAATTTGGTTGGGAATTACGTCAACTCGACGTTAACAATGTATTCCTCCAAGGTACGTTAACTGACATTGTTTTTATGCAACAAGCTCCTGATTTTCAAAATAAAGAACATCCAGAACATGTGTGTCAATTAACAAAGCCATCTACAACCTACGCCAAGCACCTAGAGCCTGGTATTATGAATTACGATCCTATCTTCTTCAACAAAATTTCCATAATTCAATCTCTGATAGTTCCTTATTCATCTTTCATAATGGTTATGTTCTCATCTATTTGCTAGTCTATGTCGATGATATTATTATAACTGACAATAACCCCCACGTTGTCCAGTAATTTATTACAACCATCTCTTCTAGATTCTCTTTAAAAGACCTTGTCCCTCTTTACTCCTTCCTAGGGATCGAAGCTAAAAGAACATCCTAGGGACTCTTCTTTTATTAACACAAATACATCAATGACATCCTTTCCAATGCACATATGCTTGATTCCAAACCAATGACAACTCCTATGTCCAACAAAACTAACTTAAAAGCTACATGATGACACTCCCAAAATAGATGCAACATAATTTTAACAAATTCTTGGCTTACTTCTTTCCCCGTAAATAAACTATCCCAATTTATGCACAAACACTCTACCACACATTAGACAACTGTCAAACAAATCCTTCGATATCTCAAAGGCACCCCACATGATGGAATCCACCTCAGGAAAACTACAAATAGATCTTCACATGCATTCTCAGATTCTGACTAGGCTAGCAATTCAAATGATCTTAGATCCACTTTCTCTTATGTTGTCTTTATTGCCTAAAGTTCAACTGAAGCTGAATATGGAGCCATTGCAGGCACCGCTACTAGACTTAATTGAATTACTAACCTTTTGCAAGAATTCCATCATCCTGTCTCTTTAACTTCAACCATCTACTATAACAACATTGGTGCCACTTATTTATGTCACAATCCTATCTTCCACTCCCGTATGAAACACATTGCACTGGAATTTCACTTTATGAGAAATCAAGTTCTGCAACAATGATTAAGAGTTTCTCATGTTCATACAAGGGACCAACTTGCTGTCTCTCTCACGAAAGCTACATCAAAGAAGAAATTTCTATTACATAGGTCCAAGATTGGCATCCAAGATAGACACACATCTTAACTTATTATTTGATTATATATAGGGGATGTAAAATTATGTGCGCATTCCTCAAAAGTCACTTTTCTGATAAAAAGAGGCTAACTACATAGGAGTTGGGATCCCCAAGCCCCTTATCCAATATGGAGAGAGCTACTGTCATGGAATTCAAAATAGAAGGAAGTACAGTAATAAGAAGGCTAACACTAGACAATCAACAAGGTGCATATATCGCATAGAAAATGTATATAAGCAACCCAAACAGAAGAACAAATCAACTTTAGAGCAATTAAGCACAAATTATACACAGAGGGATGACTTAGCTGAAGAGTAGAATGAAGTATAGGGATCATAGAAATCTCCAAATCAAGACCCCATGATCTCTACCTACTAGCAGTAAGTCTGAATTAAGCAAGAAGACACTGAGTTAGGATAAAAGAATCAAGAAATTTTATACCTCAAGGTTAGTTCTCACCTGGGATGGGAGCGACCCTCTGAGTATAGCTCTTGTGTCTCCTCTAACTGAAAGCTCATGACTAGCTACTATAGAACAACAATCAAAGGTAAAAAGAAGAAAAAAAATGTGTGAATTAAGAAAGAGGAATTCATGCTTGGCAACTTGATCAACTCAAAGAAGAAAATCGCCTTCGATGGTTTAGCGTTAATTAGGAAGTATCTGAAGACTCTTTCGACTGGGGAGGGTTTATTTACCTTGTTTATAAAACAATATCGTAGATTAACCTGTCTATTGCTTACAACAACATTGTCATTTTATTGTTTTTGTTTAATAGTTGTAGTTTTACGTCGTTGTTTGATTATGATTGTTGTAGGAGAGGTGTTTTTCTCTCCAAAGGCTGTATTTTAACTCTTATCATTTCAAAATTTTTTAATTTTTCAAAAACTTATTATTTGATGAAATTTGAAAGTTTTTATAATTTCATTCCATATTATTTATGAAAAACACATCATTTCAAAAATTTATACATAGTGATTAATATATTTTACAAAAAAATAACAAAAAATTAATTAAATAAAGTTAAATTTACATACAAGTCTATGAATTTGCATATTTAGTATCATTGACGTTGCAATCTACAAAATTTTGTGCCAATATTTTAGGCTCGACCTCGCAAAATCAAGCTTTGAATAACCTAGACCCAGATCAAGCAATTCAGACACGATCACGACTCTAGGTTGGATTTGAGAGTAATGATTTTTTTTTATATTTAGACTTAGATTGTCATCTCAGTGAACTCGCCCAATTATAGTGCGATTCCTCTTATCATCTTATCTGATCATTTTGTTAGGTTTTGGGCAGGATGAATAAGAAATGAGACAAAGATTAACTAAATGATGAGTAATGTGTTTCTTGTTAAAGCTTTTTTGCCTATTTTGTTGGAAAAAAGGAACAAATTGCTATAGATGTTATCTAAGCTCTTGGAGGAAAAATGTTAATTGATTAATTCACTTGACATACTTTTTTTAGACTTGCTTTCCAGAGTCGGTTATGCATGTTATGCTTTGTGCTATGTAAATGTCCATTTTGATATTAGTAAATAATTATTTTATATCATGATTGTAAAAAAGAGTATCAATAACTAAAATAATCCTTATAACTCGACGATGGTAATTAAATGACAATTGCTGAATAATTTATTGAGGTTCTACTTGTTCAACCTCTACATGTTCAACTTCTTATTGAGCCTCCTGTATAAACACTACAACAAAGTAGCCTTTTGTCTACTTTTTTTTTTTTTGTGGCTAACATGAAGGGTTTTGCCTTTTACATAAGATATCAGAGTTGTTTTCTGACAAATACTTTGCTCCAACCCCTTTTTGTTTCTAGCTCTTGTTTCTTTTACTAAGATTTCTTTATCATTGATGTGTCATTAATTTATATTGTTGCAGGGACTTACCATTATTTCTTTTAATAATGCTAACTTTGGGAAGTATTGATAAAAAAGGGAATGTGTGCAAGAATGATCTCAAAAATATTCATCACTGTCCAAAAAATGAATCTCCAACCTGTACCAAAGATAGCCAAAATCTAAGATACCAAATTGAACATCATACAACCATTCTATAACTAGCTGTTTAGGTTACCAAATTAACAACAAATTGTAATATTCTATTTTTAGAAAAGAGCCAATGGTAATTTCTAGGCTTGAGCTATAGGTACCAATGTATCAACAGCCTTGTAAAATAACTCTTTGCAATATCAAAAATCAAAAATCATTCTTTCTCAATCTCGACATGTTATCAAAGTAGGTCTAAAAGACCCGACATAACAAAACCATCAATAACCCAAAAAATTGTGAGAAGATGACAGAGCAAAACTCAAGCAGTTAACAATCGGCCAGCGATGCTAACCCAACCCTGAGGCTCACATCTGTGCTCCTCAATGGCCAAAACTACGTCTCATGGGCCAGAGTCGTCACATTGTCATTAAGTGGCAAAAATAAATTAAGATTCGTTAATGGCAAAAAGATAAAGGCCACTGATCCAAAGGATTCGAAACTTGAAGAATCGGAATAAAATGACCATTTAGTCATGTCCTGGCTACTTAATTCAATGGAAAAGCAAATAGTTTAAAAGCTTGTGTTTTTCTAAAACTTCCTAAGAAATATGGCAATCTGCTCAAGAAATGTTTGGCCAAAAAAGGAATTTTGGTCATATTTACCATGTCTAATAAGAAATCTCCAAAATGAAACAAGGCCACAGGAGCAACACAGAATACTTCGACCAACTTAAAGTAAAATGGGACGAATTGGAAATCTACTTGCCTCCAACCACAGACCCAAAAACAATACAAGAAAAAAAAACAAGAAAGAGTGTACCAGTACTTGGCAGGGCTGGAATAAAGTTACGAGGCAGTACAGTCCCAAAGTCTTCTCTCCACCGAACTACACTCTCTGTCCAGCATCATGACTTTGATCCAAACAGAACAAATAAGAAGGAAGTTAATGCCCGAGCCTCACGAGACTAAAGAGAACCTTGCCATGGTAGCCAACAGAGGACGGGGTGGAAACTCCAAACCTAAAGCGGAGGTGCGGGAAGCGCCAAGCACTGTGCGGTGCGATAGTGGTAAGAAGGAAGGCCACCAGAGGGAGCAGTGTGTAACATTCCGTTCCTATAATAAGGATTACAATTCAAAAATTTGGTATTTATGAGATTAAAGAGAGATTTAGAAAAATGTATTTTATGGTCATGTATAATATAGTATACACACATACGTGAATAGTAATTTTTGCACATGAAAATAATTGTTTATATACTCATTTATAATATAGCATACACACATACGTGAATAGTAATTTTTGCACATGAAAATAATTGTTTATATACTCATTTGACATTTTTTGAGTATAATTGATCTTTGAATTGTGATTTATTTGTCTTAAAAATTGAGTTGGAGTGTATATATAGTGAATTAGAAATTTTGATGAAATATGAGAAATTTTTCTAGAACTTAAGGATATTTTTGGGCTAGGAAAAATGCCAAGTGGCAGAACAATTAGTAAATAGTGATAGAAATAAATGTCAAATGGCGGTAGGATTTTTAATATGTGACATTATAAGATTTAATGACTTATGTAATTGAAAATTGGGAGACAACTGGAGTAGAAATTGGAGACAAAATGGACTAGTTATTAAAGAGGACCAAATGAAACCATGGGGAGGTGATAAGTGGCAAGTGGCAAGTGGCAAGTGTCAATTGCCTTGTCACTTAGCTAATTGAAAGACCATTTCATGGCCTTTCACCATGATTTCGTGACATGCTTGCTTTATTTTCTCCTTCTCCCTTCTTTTCTCTCATCCATGCCACTCACTCTCTCCCACCTTCATCAATGTTACATCTTGCTCTCACTTTTCACTTGCTACTTCATTTTCTTTGTCTTTTTCACCTTGCTACTAAAAGACCCAACCTATTCCTCCATGAAAGTTGATGATCATGGAGATGAAAGAGTTAGGGTTTAATGGTGATTCAGAAGATTTTGAAGCTAAATCAAGTAAGTCATATTTTAATTTTATGGGTTTGGTTAAATGAAGCATTTGTGATGATAGTTAGAGGTTAATATCATGAAATGGTGCTTTGAGTATGTGGGTGTCATGAATGGTGAAGGGTGTGTAAATTTCTTGTTTTTATTGATGAGTAATGATTTACAAAAGATTTTAGAATTTTTTGATGGATTCTAGAAGTGGTATATTAAGTAAATTCTTTAGATTTGAAAGAAAAAAAAGAAACAACTTTACTAATAAATACTTGTTTGGTCAGAAAGTACTAGAAATATTCTGATCTTTGATTGTATCTAGTCAACTTGTATGCTATTAGACTAAAAAAAGCTATTGATATATTTTATGACACTTAAATCTGACAATATTTGAGTATGTAAATATTAAGTGTGTAAGTGCTCGAACTGGACAACTACCAATATTGGATAAATGGACTTCATTGTTCGAATCATATTCCCTATACAAGCATTCCTTTAGTGCATTCCTCTCTTCTGGATAATCTCCTGTCACAAACCATGTCATCCACATATACAATAAGAGCAGTGATTCGACCTTACCTTCTTTTTAATAATAAAGCGTCATCAAAATTTCTTTAATCATATCCGAAAGTTATCATAGACCTTGTGAAAATTCTAAACCATTCTTCAATCTACAAATCTTTTTACTATGTCTTTTTACTACCATACAACTTGGTGGAAGTTCTATATAGATTTTTTTAGACAAGTCACCATGCAAAATTTTATTTTTTTACATCAAATTGTTTGAAAAGCCAATCCAAGTTTGCAGCAATAATACTCTAATATCATTTTAGCTATAAGAGCAAATGTCTCTGTGTAATCAATCTCATAGGTTTGGGTATACCCTTGTGCTGCCAATCTTGCTTTGAACCTTTCAATTGTGCCATTTGCTTTGTACTCTACAGTGTAAAACCATTGGCATCCCAATTTTTATTCTTTTGTAAAGTGTTCATTTCTTCATTCATTACAGCTCTCTACCTTGGAACATCTAAAGCTTCTTGCACACTATTAGGAATAGCTGCAACAAATAATTGATTTACAAATGACTTATTTGATAAACCCATTGGCATCTCGAGTTTAATTTTTTTGTAAAGAGTTCATTTCCTCATTCATTATAGCTCTTTACTTTGGAACATCTAGAGCTTCATATACACTATTAGGGATAGCTGCAACAATTAATTGATTTACAAATGACTTATTTAATTGTAAAAAATTATTCTTTGACACATAACGACTCGTGGGATATTTTACTTGAAATTTTAGGTTCATATGTGGGCTTAGGAACACCTCTGGTAAGAAGATCTGGTAGTTGTTTTCTGAGTGGCTTAGGGGCAGGAATATGAACATCTTTAATAAACAATTGATGTGGTATATTAGCGAGAGTCTCGAGTTCTACATTTGATGGACCAACATCCTCCTTTTAGTATTCCCTTCTTGTTCAATATCCTTTGGTTTAATAGCCTCTTCCTGCTCCTCTTTATGTTCCAACTAATTATTAGCACCATCATTACCATCCGAAAAAATGACAGGCACTTTCGCACTCTGCCTGAAGTTCATAATCAATGGTTTGAATTTCCTTCTGGTACTCCCTCTAAAGTTCAGACTTAGAGAAATACATTGTATCTTTATGGAAGACTACATCCATTGTGAACATACATTTAGTTGGAGGATGATAACACTAGTACCCTTTTTGGTTTGTCGCATACCCAATAAAAACACATCGTAAGGCTTGTGGAGTTAGCTTGTTGCATTGATATATATAGATATGCGTAAATGCTACATATCTAAAAACATGAGGAGGCAAATTTGGTATCAGTATAGTAGCTACAACATTAGTTAGAACTTGAAATGTTGTTTGAAATTCAATAGAGCATAAGGGAGTTTGATTAATCAAATAAATAATAGAAGAAAAGACTTCTCCCTAATAGGTCAATATCATATGAGCTTGAATTAAAGAGGCATGAATAACTTCTAGTAAATCTCAATTTTTCCTCTCAGTTATCCTATTCTATTGAGGTTTATCCATACAAGTTGTTTGATTAATAATACTTTAATAATGTTTCAATTCAAAGCTCTAGTATTCTTCACCACTATCATTCCATGGAACTCGAGCATGTGCATTGTATTGAGTTTGAATGATCTTATGGAATTTTTGGAACAATAAATTCACTTCACTCTTGGATTTCATTAATTACAACCAAGTCAATAAAAGTAACAAACCAATAAGACCCACCCAAAGTTGGAATTTTAGATGGACCTTGTACATTAGATTGAATAAACATAAAGCGCAAGGGACTTTTATTTAACACTTATGGAAATGAATTTTGATGACATTTTACAAGTTTACAAATATCACAACAGAAATTAGATACATCAATTTTTTCAAACAAATTAGGAAATACTTTTTTTAGATACCTAAAAGATGCACACCCCAAATGTCGATGCCATAACTAGAGTTTAGCTTCTTCTTTTTTCAACTTTTGAATTATCCATCACAAAAAGTTGATGCAACTTGTCTAAACTCCTTAACATTAGGTCCAGATGATACAACTTCCCTCTCCTAATACCACAACCAATCGTCTGCTTTGTTTGGATGTCATTAAAGAGATAAAAATTAGCTAAAACATTATAATGGAAGATAAGGCTACTTTTATTTGAGAAATAAAAAAGAGGTTATAATACAAGGATGGAACAACTAAAACATAATCTAAATTTAGAGTATTAGTGAGAGTTAAAGACATTGTCCTAAGAACTAGGGCTTCATCACCATTGGCAATAGAAATTTTTTTTTGTAAGGACTCTTTCAGTTTAATAACCTATCTAGAATCAAAGGTTATATAATTTGTAGCACCAAAACATTAGTAGTCTTAAGACCATTATTTGTAGCTGCTACTAATGTCGAATTATTCTCAACAGCATCATCATTGTCTTTGGTCTCAAGAAGCAATTGGAGTCTTCTTGGAATTCTTCTTTTGGGGTGCTCGATTATGGTCCCACCAATCTGGATATCCTATAAGTTCACATTAGCGATCTTTAGTATGTTTAGTTTGGCTGCAATGAGTGACTATGTATGTAGACTTTTCACCAGCAACAGTTGTCTTTGGTTTGTTCCCAACCACCATAGCAATAGCTTCAAGGTTTCCAAAATCTCCTTTTAACGTTTCACGGCATATTGCCTCTCATCCAATTAATGCATAACATTCTTCCATAGTTAGAATTGATTCCTTCCTTAGAATCTCTCCATGAACCTGTTCAAACAACATCATCTCAACCTATTAGGAATATATGCACCCTTAGTCGTTTCAATCAACTTTTGGTATGCTTCAACATCCTCAGGATCCTTTATGACAATTTTGTCCCGATGATCCAGTTCTTGGAAGATTTGAGTTAACTCTCCAAAGTATTGAGAGGGAGGTCTTCCACTTTATTTTGTAGTGAATGTCTTTTGATTTAGGGAAAAAGACTACAATTCATCACTTCCATTATGGAAGGCTTTTACTAGTGCACTCTAGATTTCACAGGCTGTGGGTAATCGTAAGTATCACTTCATAATCTCTAGACTCATAGACATCAGCAACCATCTTTTAACTTTTTTATTTTAGCATACTACTTCTTTTACACATCTTCAAATTATGTAGGTGGCTTTGTTTTGCCATAAATATAAGAGAGTTTCCCTCTTTTAGCAATATACATCTCCAACAGTTGTGACCAAACATCATAAT
>JANZLC010070991.1:0-12984 GCA_026413385.1 Erythroxylum gracilipes | reverse complement strand
AGTTCACATACTTCTATGATTATTATTATTTGACTTTCATCAAAATTAATAGAAGAAGTGAAGTCTTCTTGACTTAACAATCTTCCCCTTTTTGATGATAACAAATAATCATAATATTAGAAGATAAAAATAATATTCAGACGAAAATAAAGATAATAGTCAGATGAATAATATTCAGACGTAATATTTAGACGAATAAAGCAAGATACACAATGATATACAAAAAATTGCTAATGTTTATACTGTTCTCCCCCTATTTGTTATTAATCAAAAAGATAGTTCATTTTAGACGCTTCAAAATTTCAGAAAACATTTGTTGAATGTCAATGCGGATCGTCTTGATGTCTTCTTCTATAGAAACACATAGAAGTGCGATTTCCTCATGAAGATCACCCACTGCATCACCTAGTTTATCAACCTTAGTATTAATTCCTTCAATGTTTTTAGCTAAGGCTTCCTGAACTTCTGTCCGCTTGTAACTAGCTTCATTCCATTTGATGAAATTCTTCAAGAACTCCGAATTAACAGTAGCATCTTGTAGTATTTCACTAAGTAGATGAGTGTGTTCAAAAACATATTGTTTTCTAGGTGAATC
The DNA here is from genome assembly GCA_026413385.1 of Erythroxylum gracilipes. NCBI lineage: Eukaryota > Viridiplantae > Streptophyta > Magnoliopsida > Malpighiales > Erythroxylaceae > Erythroxylum > Erythroxylum gracilipes. The sequence goes on along the minus strand of JANZLC010070991.1, from coordinate 12,389 downwards.
GTCCAATTCTATGATTTTGATTGAGATTAATTTGAAAGGTTGTTTTCCTTCAGGGATATCAAGATCATCAGGTATGGGTGATTTGTAAATCGGTTGCCCAAGAAGGTGTAAGATAGTTCTAACTGAAGAAATGAAACCTAAGGGTTTGAAATGGATGAGTAAATGCACAAAGGTTGCTAAGTTAAAATCGATACCTTCAATTGTGATACTTTTGTACCTTCCTTTTGATATTGTGCCAGCTACCTTGAAACTTTCATCTTTGGTAGATGCTCCAAAATTACTTCCTGATTCCCTTGATATGTGATGTGATACATAGACACCTACAGGTTGAGCTGTATAACATATGTCGTCTATGTTCTTCACTACCAATTAAATCTCTTCTTTTGTGGGATCATTTTCGTGTCCTTCAGGAAATTTCTTCTTCTTTCCTTTTTCTTTGTTTATCACTGGTGCTGAGTGTCTAGGTTGTACATCTGGTACAATCTTGATTGTCGTTTTGCACATTATTGGATAGATTGTATAAGGGTCTTTAGTAATCTTCAATGGATATGGTTCTATCTTTTCATCTCACAGAATACTATATAGTCTTTAGGACTTAGAAGATGTATCGTCTGGTCATTTACTGTTATAGATTCAAATTAAACCTTAGCTGTCTGTTTAGAAGGTTCTCTGATGATAATTGAACTTCTGTTACGATCGGGTGTTGATTCTTCTATGACCTTCATCTTCAAATCTTCTTTCTTTATCGGTTGAGGAGGGTTGTAAGGTACTAGATGTTGTTTAATAGTCTGTGTCTTTTGTGGAACATCAGACGATGAAACCTTCTTCTAAACAAGTTTCGTCTTCTTTTGTTCTTCTATTGATTTGGAAGAGAGTTGTTGTTGAGACTTCTTCTTCTCAAATGCTAACTTCCTTTTTATCTCTGTCTCTCAAGATGATTATGATAACTGAGTATGGGGGATAGAAACAATTGGTTTGGTAGGCTGTTGTTGTTTCTCTTGCTCCTTTTTACTCTCAGATTCTCCACTAAGAATCAGAACTTTCTGCTTCTTCTGTTCTTGTTATCGTAAGGTCATTAATCTTGGTGACCTTCTTGACTTCTCGGGGCTTTCTGATTGGAGCGTCTCAGCCTTCCTCTTTAAAGATACTTGATGAGTTGATTGTTAAACCTTGCTTTCCTTCTTTCTAGAAATGTTTTGGCTTGTATATGCACATCAAATGATTGTTTAACCTTTTTCTCTACTGATATTCTTTCGGACGATCTAGGTTTTGGTCGTATTTCTGAAGGAACATTTTCTTTCTTGCTTCGTCTTACTAAAAGCTCCCCTTAGACTGTGCTTTCAGTGTAAAATCTACATTCGCTTTGGCTTCAGTCTTGATCCCTATTTTGTGAATATTAGAGGAATCTGGAATCCTTGAAGAATCTTGTTAACAGCATACCGTAAGGCAAAGAACTACTCTTCACATGATATCCTCCCTAGCCTTTATCATGTACTTCAAAATCAAGAACGGAAGATTAACCGGTTGGTGAGTGAGTAGATGAAATAGACAATGTTTATCATTCAATATCACCAAATCCTTTGATCCTGCTCTTGGTAAGATACAATGGAGAAGAAGTGAATGAAGAACCCTAGCCTTCAGAATGAGGGTTGAAGACTTCTTGACTCCTGGATTACTAGATCCATATAGTTGTCGATTGATGTTGGCTTTGTATGACTTTGAGCTATCCAATCTGTATTGTTGAATAGTTCTGCTCCTCCATTTGGACACCCATTAGCCTTCACAACAGAATCTTGTGTGATTATGACCGACAACCCATCTACCATCGATACCAAGGTGTTGTCTACCACCTTCGCATTCTTCTATAACTCATATCCTTCATTCAAATACACCATCTTTCGGATGTTGAAGAAGTTCTTCTAGCCAACTGCTTCAATCTCAGGTTAAATATTCATTCGATTATTCTTCAAAGAAGTAAAATCGACGAGTCTCCCATAGATAAGAGATTTCGGCATTTTTAATCTGTAAAAGATAGACACTAAACAAAGAGATGTATTTCGCTTAAAGAAGCGAGGTTAGTATAAAAATGAAAGAAAGATATGAAATGAAATGAAACGGATTTGAAGTTTAGAACAGAGGGTTTGATCGTTTTTGTTGAGAGGACTCTGAACAAGTTGGGTTTTAAGTTTTTCAAGAAACTTCTAGAGTGTAAGGTGTTACAAATTCTGAGATGATTTCCTTTTTATATACACTCTTGAAAAGTTACTGTTCATAACATTTTTAACTGATCCTCCGGTAATCATAAAATTGAAACTACCGAGTGAAAATTTACCGTTACTATATAATCTGAAAACTTACGTCTTTTCAGCTTCTTCAGAACGAATCATATGGATCATGGAGTTTCAGACGAATGGTCATTTAACATTACCATATTCAGATTTCGTTTGATTTCCTTGAATTTGTCTTCTCTTAAGGGTTTGGTGAAGATATCTGCCCATTGTTGATTTGTCTCAACAAATTGTAGATTGATGATCCCTCTCTGTACATAGTCTCTTTTAAAATTATATTTAACTTCAATATGCTTTGCCCTTGAGTGTTGTATTGGATTTTTTGAGAGATTAATAGCATTTGTATTATCACAGAAGATTGGAAGCTGATCTTCTTGAATATAATAATCCTCTAACTGATACTTAATCCATAACAACTGTGAACAATAGCTTACATCTAACATGTATTCAGCCTCTGTTGTAGATAGAGCAATTGAACTTTGCCTCTTGCTTGACCAAGAAATTAGATTATGACCAAGAAAGTGACATCCTCTACTTGTACTCTTTCTATCTATCCTATCTCCAGCATAATCAACATCACAGTAACCAATTAACTTGAAATCTTTACCTTTCTTATACATTAAGCAAAGATCAATAGTATCTGCCAAGTATCTCAATATTCTTTTGACAACAATATAATGGGATTCTCTAGGATTTGCTTGAAATCTTGCACATAAACAGAAACTAAACAATATATCAGGTCTGCTTGCAGTTAGGTAAAACAAAGAACCAATAATTCCTCTAAAAAGAGTTTGATCAATCTTCTTACCAACTTCATCCTTAAATAAGACGATTGAGGGATGCATAGGAGTTGGCATTGGTTTAACATTTTCCATTTTATATTTGACTAAAAGTTCTTTAATATACTTTTGTTGATGAAGAAAAATCTTTTCATCAGTTTGTTTAATTTGTAAACCAAGAAAGAACTTTAATTCAACCATCATACTCATTTCAAATTCATTTTTCATAAAATTTTCAAAATTTGAACATAATTTTTCAAAAGTTGCACCAAAAATGATATCGTCTACATATATTGGTACAACGATAAAATCATTTTAAATATTTTTCCTAAATAATTTTTTATCTACTTGACCTCTAATAAAGTCATTTTTCATCAAAAACAAACTCAGACGATCATACCAAGCACGAGGTGCTTGTTTCAATCTATACAAAGCTTTATGAAATTTATAGACATAATCTGGTTTATCAATGTCTTCAAAACCTGGGGGTTGTTTCACATCAACTTCTTCATTTATAAAACCATTCAAAAATGTACTTTTCACATCCATTTGAAACAGTTTTATACTATGAAAAACAACATATGCAAGCAAAATCCTAATAGCTTCTATTCTAGCTACAGAAGCATATGTTTCATTATAGTCTATTCGTTCTTGTTGATTATAGCCTTGAGCTACTAATCTAGTTTTGTTACGGTTTACTTTTCTTGATTCATTTAGTTTATTTTTGAATACCCATCTGGTTCCTATAATAGATTTATTGAAAGGTTTAGGAACTAGAGATCAAACTTTATTCCTAGTAAATTGATTTAACTCCTCTTACATGGCTAAAATCCAAGCTTCGTCTTGAAGAGCTTCATCAATTTTTTTAGGTTCTAATTTAGAAACAAATGCTACATTTATCTCTCTTCTAAATTTAGATCTAGTTCTCACTCCTTCTGAAGTTTCTTCTATAATCAAGTTTTTTGGGTGAGAAGATTTATATTTCCAGTCTTTCCTTAAGCTAATATTTTCATAAATATCTTCTACCTTATCAGGTGGATCGTCTGATGGTGAATCGTCTGGGTTGTTAACTAAAGGAGTAGATAGAGTTTTATCATCAAAATCGTCTCTTTTATTTAGATGAGAATCATCATCAAATTTCACATACAAAGACTCTTCAATAGATTTAGAAACAAGATAATAAACTCTATAAGCTTTAGAAGTAATTGAATAACCTAGAAAAATTCCTGAACTGATATTAGAATCAAATTTATCCAACTTTTCTTTTGTATTCAAACTAGTGCATTTGCAACCAAAAGGATGAAAGTAAGAAATATTTGACTTTCTTCCCTTCCATAATTCATATGGAGTTTTATTTAAAATAGGTTGCAAAAATACTTTATTTTGAATATAACAAGCTATATTTACAACTTCTGCCCAGAAGTACTTAAGAAGATTCATTTCATATAGCATAGTCCTTGCCATTTCCTGAATCGTCCTGTTCTTTCTTTCTACAACTCCATTTTGTTGAGGAATTCTAGGACCAGAGAAATTATGGAAAATTCCATTCTCTTCACAAAACATTTTGAATTTTTCATTTTCGAATTCTACACCATTATCACTCCTAATTCTAGCAATAGACACTCCTTTTTCATTACATTTAAAAGACTCATCTTTATGTGATAAAAACAATATCCAACAAAATCTAGTGAAGTCATCAATAATTATGAGACCAAACTTCTTTCCATCTAAACTTGGTATTCTGGTTGGACCAAACAAATCTATATGTAACAGCTCTAGAGTTCTAGACGAAGTTACAATATTTTTAGAGGAAAAGAATGTTTTACCTTGTTTTCCTTTTTGACAACTCTCACAAAAGAAATCTTTGTTAAAACTTATCTTTGGTAAACCTCTTACCAAATCATGTCTAACTAACTTGGAAATATGTTTACAACTAAAATGACCTAGCTTTTTGTGCTAAATCAGTTTTTCATCATCTTTTGATATAAGCCATGAAATATTTTGACTTTTCAAATCGTCTAAGGTAATTTTATAGAGGTTGTTTCATCTTTTGGTAGAAAATAATATGGAACCGTCTTTGTTTTTGACTAAACAAGAATTTTGATTAAAGGATACTTCAAAACCAAAATCACATAATTGACCTATACTAATCAGATTATGCTTTAAGCCTTCAACTAGCAGAACATTATTAATAGACGAAAAGGAATCTTTTCCAATTTTGTTGATCCTTACTATTTTGCCCTGCTAGTTGTCTCCAAAAGTTATTAATCCTCCTTGCTTATGTTGGAGGTCTAGGAACATAAACCTTCTGCCCGTTATGTGTCGCAAGCAGCCACTGTCCAAGTACCATTGGTGGTGGTTGCTTCTTCCGAGAAAGGAGATCTACAGTGTATATTATATCTTTCTTAGGTACCCCCTATTTTCTTGGGTCCTTTGGGGTTAGTCTTACAATTTTTCTTTGAATAATGATAAGAATATTGTTTCTTTTTCCTTCTATTGGGAACAAAGTTCCTATTATGAAGAACATTGCTATTATGAATAGTATTTCTATTATTAAAGCCTAAACTACTTTTATCACTTGGATGTCTATAACTTCCAATCATATCATTCATCCTTTATGTACTTTCTGTAAATTTCGATAAATCTGATGAAAGACTATTAATCCTTTGTTTTAGTTGATTAATTTTCTCAGATTTATCTACAGTTACTTTCTTTTTCATATCGTCTACTTGTTTCTTAAGGCAGACGTTTTCTTCTTTTAAGAGTTTTGTGTTCTTCAAGTTTTCAACAAATTTCTTTTTCAATAACCTATATTGTTTTAAGATAACATGTGAATCTTCTAACAATTCTAAATAGGCATCCTGAAGATCATCAAAGTTAGAAATTGCCTCATATCACATTCTCTTTCAGGTACTAAGCATACATTTGCTTGTTTTGATGTTTCTGAGTCAGATTCAGATTCAGATGAATCTAGATCTTTCCATGTTGCCATCATGCTCTTTTTTTTGTCTTGACTTTTCTTCGGTTTTCTTTTGAGCAATGGACATTCAGACTTGTAATGTCCTGGTTGGTTACACTCATAGCAGACGATAGAACTTTTCTCATTCTTTGAATCATCTTCTATTCTTTTTAAAAGAGAAGTCTTTATTTCCCTTTGATTTCTTTTTCCACATACTTCTAATCTTTCTTCAAATGAAGGATAATTCATCTTCATCTTCACTCGAGTCTTGATCAGATTCACTGACATCATCATTCTTGATTTCTTCAATCTTTAAAGCTTTTGAAGATGTGCTTCTATTTTTCTGCAGCTTCTAATTCTTCTGACTAGCCTTCAATGTAATAGATTTTTCCCTTCTGTGTTTGTCTTCTGCATTAAGCTCTACTTCATGGATTTTCAGTGAACCAAGCAATTCGTCTAACTTCATCTTGCTTAAATCCTTCGCTTTTTGTATTGCTGTTACTTTGGGTCTCCATCTTTTTGGAAGACTTCTGAGAATCTTTCTGACATGATCTTAACTTTTGTATATTCTCCCCAGAGCTTTAAGTCCATCAATAATTGTTTAGAATCGCCCAAACATCTGATTGATAATCTTATCATCTTTCATCTTATATAGCTCATACTGATGAATAAGAATACTAATCTTAGATTCTTTCACCTAGTTTGTGCCTTCATGTGCAATGGCTAGTGTATCCCACATTTCCTTTGCAGATTCGCATCCATGAACCTTATCATATTCACTTCTACTTAGAGCATAACTTAAGAAGAACTTGGCCTTTGAATTTAATTAAAAGCGAGCTTTCTAATCAACCGTCCATTGGTCACGAGAGATGATATCTCCTTCATTGTCTGTTGGAATATATGGTTAATTTTCAATGATATCCCAAAGATCAATATGTGTGGATTCTACGAAGAACCGCATCCTGTCCTTCCAATAATGATAGTCTACACTATTAAATGCAGGAGGTCTTGAGACTAAGGCACCTTCTGCTATAAAAACATATCATTTAGCCATAGATCTTTGTCCTCACTTTGTAACAGTGTTTCTTGGAAACCTTGCTCTAATACCAACTGAAGTAAATCACTTGTTAACAAATTTAGATATGTCAAATCACTTAAGATATCAATCTTTAAAAAAATTCTTGATTTTCTTAACAAATTTAGATGAAAACAAAAACAATTCACATAATTTGGTGAGTAGCGAAAATCAGTATCTATTCTTCTAACAATAAGAAAATTAAAGAGATAAGAGTTAGAGAGTATGACACCGCGATTTATCTTGGTTCACCCTTAATCTTGGGTTACGTCCAGTCCTTAGAGTTTGTCTGAGATTTCACTATAACCTTCAACGTTACAAGTATTATTTCTACACCTCCAGAGTCTTTTCAGGTCTCTGTCACAAATTATTCTTTATCTGCTTCCTTAGCCTCTTCAGGCTTTAGCCTTTCTTTTTACTCGAAAAGATATTGTTTGAGCTTCACGTTACAGATGTATTTTCTCTCTTTTTCTCACTTGAGCTTTTACAATCAGAATTCTTTTCTCTCTTTGTATTGTATCATTATCGTATCTTTTTCATTATATTTTACTTATGATTATAACTAATATTTGTAGCCTAAATCTTTAACGGTCTTCTTAAGAATTCTGCTTGTCGAATCTTCTAAAAATGGTTATTAGTAACTGACTCCAACTAACTGACATTCTAGTACATTCTTCAATTTCCATCATCTTGCATAGATTCATATGCTTCGTCTGGTGTCTTAGACTAAGCACTCCGTCTGGTTCGTCTTATTCATCTTTTATGAACATATCATCTTGATTTGATGATTTATACTACTTACATTTATCTGCGCACTTAATAAATTCATCAAAATAGTTCACACACTTCTATGATCATTATTATTTGAATTTCATCAAAATTAATAAAAGAAGTGAAGTCTTCTTGACTTAACAATTTGTTCCTTAGCTGAAATGCATGATGTGTGTGGTTCATCTAATTCAGTGACTCATACTGCTTCTAGGGAATCCTTCACTGTATCTTCTGCTAGTTTACATAAAGCCAAGAATTTTTTAGAAGAGTGTCAACAAACCAACTCCTGAGGGAAGATATTTTACTGTTTCAATTGATGCCTTCAAACGTGCAAGAGGCCTTCTTGGGAATCCAGATATAGGCAACTCCTTTACCTTATCTACCGAGTCTCATGTCACTTGGAATCCAAAAAATAATTATTTCTTTTTGAAGGAATAGGTGTAAACTTATTTATTTTTTTGTCTGTAACAATTGTGAAACTTTTAATTAAAATCTTGTATTACTTACCATATATCATTATATTATATTACTTACCATATTTCAATATTTATTTATTTTTTTAACAATCATATATGATCATTATATTACAAACTTCATGTTGAAACTATTTGGAAAATTAGTGACACCATAAAAATTGTCAAATCATATAATTTAAAAGATAAAAATAAAACTATAAATCTATGTAATATTAATTAATTTTGAGTTTATAGTTTTGTAAATTATTGAAATAGTTTGATAATTTTGGTAGCTAAATTTATTTTTACACTTAGAATAATTATCAATAATTTTAAATTTGATATTATTATTTTAACTTTTGATGACAATTTAGAAAATTTGTTGCCAAAAGTTTAGCTTTTTGCGACGATTCACAAATTCGTCTCCAAAGGCTCAACCTTTGGTGATGAATGCTAAACCGTCACAAAAGGATGAGCCTTTTGTGACGATTCCAAATAATTGTCACCAAATGCATGAATTTATTGATGATTCTGCAAAACGTCACAAAAGTTAAGCATTTGGCGACATTATTAAAAATAGTCACCAAAAGCTGACTTTTAGCGATGATTTTCAAATCGTTGTAAAGAACAATGTAGCTAAAAATCAACTTTGTTATAGTGAACCTCATCATCGTCATACACTCCTAAGTAAGCGGAGGAGAAAAGAAAATGTGAGGTTAGAAGGGAACATTTCAAACTGTCAATCTTTAAGTTTCTCTTGTTTTCTTTCAACTTTTGATGATCAAAAACTAAGTCAGGCATCAAAGTGCTACTGTTAGAACAACCTCTGGTTTTATTTGCAATAGTTTGTCAACCAATTGCATAAACTTGTATTTGACAAACAATTAAAGGAATAAGAAATAAGTTTGTATAATATTAATTGTCACCATCTTTAGGAATATGATTAAAAAAAAATCAAAGTCGAGATGAAGGATCTATGAAGATTTTGAGAATGGAATAATAATGATAATAAGAGTTCTCCAAAAAAAAGGTGAGCAAGACTAATATTGAGGAATGATATAGGCTAAGTTCTTCAATAATTAAAAGTACTTATAGACATGTTTTGCCAATAGTAGGAAGCCCCTAAGACAATAAAAGGACCAACGACATGACCAAGCCTTAGTACAACATAATGGCAGAGCCTTAGAAATTGCATCTGGAGGTTTAGTGTGGAAATCACATATAAAAAACTGAACTCTACCATAACAATGATAGCGTTGGAGAAAGTCTTGCTTCATAACTGATATATGATAATTGTAATATATTATTAGCATAATTTGTAGAGAAATTACCTTTTATTTTGAGAACTTTTCATATGAATTGGTACTTAACTTAGCTTATATTTTATTTACCGTCTATATTTCAACTCTCTAATAAAGAAAAAAAGAGTTTATATAAGTTTGAGTTGATTTGGAGTATTTTTGACATGATTTTAGAGGAATGACTTTGACATGGCACCAACAAGGATCCATGTTACTAATTACAGGGCAATAAGGACCTATGTTATTGAATATGATGGTAACAAAAAGGGCAACATGGATTGCTTTTAGGAATATGAGACCAACATGGAATTGTGTTCATCCTATATTTTATGAAGGTTTATTGTGTTTCTTACTATTTTTGACTAAAAGTAATATGGGACCAATATGGAGTTGTATTAGATCCTTGTTGACAATAATTATAATAAAAAGAAGTTAATAGAGGTGTAAAGCAACATAAGGACCTACATGAGCTCGTGTCTAACTAATTTTTAATATTTCATGAGAAAAATGTGAGAAAAGAGAAGAAAAAAGAGATGAGACATCTGAGGACTAGAAATCAATTACAAAGAGAGAGATGTCTAGGAGGAACAGAAATTAGTTATAATGATAGAAGACTTAAGAACATATCAAAGAGAAACATTCTTAGAGAAAAGCATGATCTACAAAGAAATCAAGATTCAAGAGATATAAGAATTCACCCTGTTCCCTTTTTTTCTTTATTGTCCTTTATTAGTTTACTTACTTTGATTATGAAATAAATTGCGATATAGATTGAGATATGATTTCCTAGAATTATGTTTTGAATTGATTTGTGATTTTAATGAAAGAATCTAATTTCTTTAGAATTATTCATGTTTTGATTATGTTGAATTAAAATATTTTTTAATTCAATTTTGGATTTTGTACATTAAGATCAAGAGTTGATATGTATGAGTAGATCACAACAGGATTAATGAGGATTGTTTGCATTGCTAGAGATACAATATGATCTTTTTGACCTAGAGTGAAACTAATGGACTTGTATGAAGGCAAGTGCATCTATTATTCTATAAGTGTCAATCCCACAAAGACTATGAGTATTAGTATTGACTCTTTTTCTATTATTTAACTAACAATTAAGGTAATGATGATAGTTCAGATTTAAAGTAAAAGAAAACAAAATAAAAATAAATCAACAAAATCAAAGAAATTAAAATAGAAAAAGAGTGAAAAATCAACCAATTAAACAATGGTACTTAGACTTTGAATCCCCTAAGGATTTCTCATGCAATCATGAATTCACTAATCAACTTATTCTTAAGTTCATTGGACCATAAAAATTCCTAAAATGATACTAATATCTTTATCAAGACTATTAGCACCTAGTTCTAGGTTGATTAATTGTAATAATTTTCTAATTAAAACCCCAAGAAATTGTATAAATAAGATAATACTAGAATTTTATTAAACCAACTCAATTCTCCACATAGAATGGAAAGAAGGTGTAAAATACAAAAGATATCTTCTCTTTTTCCTTCTCAAAATTTCGACACTATAAAATATATTGTTTAAATTTTCTTTTTTGAACTATAAGGGGAATATAAAAAAATATTGATAAGTAACAAATAAGAATATACTGATTCAAATATATAATCTAACACCTTTCCCCATTCTTGATGTTTTTTTATCTAATCAAATACTTATACAATCAAGTAAATACAATCCTTTAGGATACAAAAATAAATATAAGGCTAGTCAATAAAAAATGGTAATCAGTTTGTAATTTAGTTAATATAATCTAAAGAAAAGGCTAAGGCTCAAAATTAGTTACGCCTAAGGGATAAAAATATGGTAAGGTAAAATCAAAGAAAAGGATTAACAAAAGTGTAATCAAGATGCCTTTTCATCTCAATACCTTTAATTTAAAAAATTATAATCTTAGTATGCATAATAAAAGTAAGTTCTATAATCATCCAATCATAATGTAATGATAATAAATTCTCATAGGCTTAAAACCTCAAAATATAGGCGTCTATGTGCAAAATTGTGGGCACTTTGATATAAATCGATAATCAAAATAGTCATTCATAATAAAGCAAGTGAAGATCCATCTATGCATGCTCGAATCCTTTTATGTTCTAACTTAATTCCATAATTTCCAACAATTAGAAATGCCTCAAACCTTTTGCTCTACTGGCTTTTCTTTCGACATGCCTCTCCTGTCTCTTTCCCTGACTAGAAAACCTTGCTCCTTGCTTCCCAATAGCTAACCAACTAAACACTGAACAATAAACCCAATCCTAAATAGAGTAGGGAAAACCCGAAAATAACCCCCTAAATACCCAATCCACACCTAATATTGGTAACACATATTGCCAGAATAATACCTGAGATTTTTCCCACCTAGAGGCTCCTTAAACAGATAGATTCATAGGGCAAAGAATGGGAAGGCTATATGGAGCTCCATTGTAGGTGAATTTGGGAGCTTAGACAAACTTAAGTTTGTGGAATTTGAAATTGAAAGACCATTTTAGGTTCCTCTAGAGGTGCTACATTAAGAAGCACATAAATGGAGAACCTCGCTAATGGGTTTCTTCCTAGAAAAGAGATTGGCCTTCCCAGTTGTTAACAAATGTGCCAATTCCGAATGGAGGAATAAATGTTGGACCCCAAACTTTTTTTTAGAAATTTGATTTATTAAATAAAATTAAATGAGGAATTAGTGGTGTTTAATGTTTTATTTGGGTAATGTTAATTGGAGCAATTGCAATGATATTTTGAG
>JANZLC010070946.1:0-12988 GCA_026413385.1 Erythroxylum gracilipes | reverse complement strand
AGAGATGGCTAGGCTGAAGAAACTACTTGCTCAATAATTTGAAATTAAGGACCTAAGAAAATTGCAATATTTCTTGAGAGTTGAAGTCACTAAATCAAGAAGAGGAATCTTTATCTCCTAGAGAAAATATGCTAGACTTATTAGAAGAAACCAATATGATGGGTTGTAAACCAACTGAATCTCCTATCAAAAGCAATCACAAACTGCAACCAGGAATGGGTACATCAGTGGACATGAGAAGATATCAGAAGTTAGTTGGGAGACTCATTTATCTTTCTCACACTAGGCCAGACATAGCATTTATAGTTAGTCTGGTAATTCAGTACATGTATGATCCACGAGAACCACACTTACAAGCTGTATTCCGCATTTGCGCTATCTAAAGTGTGCTCCAGAAAAAGGCGTTATGTTCACTAACAATGGTCATCTTAAGATAGAAGCATTTACAGATGCTGATTGGGCTAGATCTCTAGATGATAGGAGGTCAACCACTAGTTATTGTACGCTCATAGGAGGAAATCTAGTCACTTGGAGAAGCAAGAAATATAATGTAGTTGTTAGATCCAGTGTAGAAGCAGAATATAAAGCTATGGCTTAAGGTGTGTGAGAACTATTATGGGTAAAGAAGCTGATGAAAGAATTACAACTGAAGGATGAAGGAAGTTCATCTCTCTATTGTGATAACCAAGCTGCCACTAGTATAGCTCACAATCCTGAGCATGATAGAACAAAACACATAAAAATTAACTGACACTTCGGGAGAAACATGTGAATGGCTCTCTGCAATTATTCCATGTGGGGTCAAATGAACAACTGGCAGATGTCTTCACCAAAGGAATCTACAACAAAAAGTTTCATAATCTCATTTGCAAGTTGGGCATGTGCGATATCTGTGCACCAACTTGAGGGGGAGTGTTGACTAGCAACTATTAGCATTGATATTGTATTATTAGCATTGATACTGATATCATTATACCTATAATCTCTCCTATAATTGAGAGATTTCATAGAGTTAATAGCTAGATTACTTCCTATATAGTCCTAAGGAATTTTGTATATAAACCCTTGCTCCTATGTACATATACACAAGAAATACAAATTATCTTCAATATTCTACACAAAAGTAATGATGCTTAAATTTCTCCCAGTCCTTGTGCTAACTGATGGAAGGGTTGCCTTCAGGTTTGATTTGTCAGAACAATGCAATATTGAATCAAAGAAGGAAGAGCTTGAAGAGAAAAGATGGGCCCAAGTATGTGCCTTGTTAAAGATTCGCTGTTATATTGTGTAGAAGATTATAGTTAACACATATAAATTTATTGGGTTTTATGATTATTAGGTGGTCGCTGAACTCCATGCCATACTGCGCCCCTTTCTCCTACGGAGGATAAAATCTGATGTAGAACAGTTGCTTCCGCCCAAAAAGGAGATTATTCTTTACGCTAACTTGACTGAGCATCAGAAGAACTTCCAGGATCATTTAGTAACAAGACATTGGAAACCTATTTACGAGAGAGAGTAGACACAGGTACCAAATTACTTTCAAATGAGGATAAAAAAGTGCATGGAATGATATAGCTCTTCGAAAAGGATCAGAATATGCTATTTTACTTAAATGCTTTAAGGGACTCCAGATTGGTGGTTGGAGGAATTCCTTGGAGTAGAAATTGCTGGCAGTGCATTGATGAGTTTGAGCTGCAACTTTTAGTATTGATTTATATATTGGGTTAACCTTGGACAGATAGAGAATGAGTTCACTTTGAATCATGAAAATGAAAATGATATCAATAGTTTAATAAGTTTAAATAAATCTTAACGAGGCTATTTCTTTGTTAGTATTCTAAATGAAGCAAACTTAATATTCTGTAGCAATACAAGACATTCACCTGATTATAATTATGGCCGTTCTTGGAAGACTTCTATTCCCGTTATGTTTTCCTGATATGCACTAACTTGTGGGCTTTGTGGTTCCAGGACATGTTATGAAGGGAAAGCTTAATAATCTGATGATTCAACTACGAAAAAACTGCAATCACCCTGATCTGTTGGAATCATCAGTCTTTGATGTCTCATGTATCTGCTTTAACCTAATTCACCATTTTGGGCCAATATGTTCTCCATAATATTAATTCGTTTCACTGTTTGTGTTAATGGCAGATTTTTACCCACCTGTAAAACGGATAGTTGAGCAGTGTGGAAAATTTCAATTGCTAGACAGATTGTTGAGGATGTTGTTTGACCTTAAGCACAAAGTATGTGGGTGCAAGTTCATACGTGTTTTGTAAGATAAAGTTTGTTCTCAGGTTCTTTTTCTTTTTACAGGTTAATCTTCACTCAGTGGACCAAGGTTTTGGATATAATGGATTACTATTTAGTGAAAAAGGATTTGAACTATGTAGAATTGATGGCAATGTGAAGTTGGAAGATAGGAGAAGACAGGTTATCACTTGCTTTTTTCTTTTCATTCAAAAGAAAATCTGACTGATCAAACTATTGTTCAACTCATAGGCATGGAAATGAAAAAGATGTCGATATGTATATTACATGTTTAGACGAGATATAATATTTGAGTGAATAGAATTATGATCGGGGGAACTATACACATTCATTCTTTTTCCTTTGAACAGATCCAGGAATTTAATGATGTGAATAGCAACTATCGTATTTTTCTTCTCAGTACTAGAGCTGGTGGATTGGGTATCAACCTGACTTCTGCTGTTACGTGTATACTGTATGATAGTGATTGGGTATCTTCTTAATCTCACATTCCTTGATCCTCCCTGTTTCCAGGGAAATTGTGAGATTTAAATCTTTTAACTGTGAATTTATTTCAGAACCACCAGATGATTTGCAAGGGCATAGAGGTTTGTCTATTTGTTATAAATTTGCTTTTGTTTTTTCAAACATTTACTGCTGTGCCGATTTCCTGATTCCTTTTAAAATTTGGTGGTGTTGGAAATTCTGGTTTTGTCTAATAATTATTGGTGGCAGACTGCTTCATGGTTTCATTTACACTTGCCAATAAAAATTCACGAGGCTTTAAGATCTAAATCAATGTTGATGCCGATCATTGCTTCACCTTTATGATAGTGACTCAAAGGGGGATGCTGCAAGAAATCATGCCGTTACCTCCTGTTGTTAACCATATTGGGGCATAACATATTGATTACTGGTAATACTTAGGCTTTTGTCCTTTTGTTTTTGAAACCTTAGGAAGAGGACATACTGTCCCTGCTTCAACATGAAGAAACTGCTGAAGATAAGCTGATACAGACAGATATTAGTGATGAGGATACGGAGAGGGTTATAGTGACATGATTGCAGGTTCTTTAGAGGGAAAAGACAATAATGTTGCCGGTGCACTTCCTCTCAAAGGTCCTGGATGGGAGGTGGTTATACCAACTACAACTGGAGGCGTTCTTGGTGCACTCAACAGTTGATCGTTAAGCGGTGCGTAAGATGGTGTTCTTTTGTTAATTTTGCGGAGGAATCATTGGCATTCAGTTTTTGTAAGCAAGCAAACAAAATGGCGGTTTGGAGATAGCTTTTCATTTTTGGAGCCGTCTATTAGGACGCCAGGTTAATCAGGAACAGGTGATTTTTTAAATGTCCTTTGATAACTCTTCTACCACAATATCAGAAATCGGTATTACTTGACAAAGTTATAATTTCATTCATATGCGAGAAATATGGACGTAGAAATTATGAGCTGTCCTGTTAGCTTTTTATTCTTGATGATAAATTGTAATGTTATCTTTTGATACAAGCAAATTACTGTTCCCCTACTCGTTCGCTGTCTCTAGGTTTAAATTTCAAAGACAGTTACAATGTTTCTCTCGAGTTGCAAAGTGCAAGCTTTAGACAAATAATATTGTTTCTTCCTCCCAAAAAAAAAAAGCAAAAAGCACAGTCCTGCCTTGTTTCGCATAAGCATGAAAACCAGTTTGATCACATATTGACAACTTAATTAAGGGTGTTACAGCAAGTTTATCACAATCGGTGAATGGTGTTTACAATACTGTTACGTAGTATTGGTATGACACGAAAATGAAGTCCTAGCAAATTCAATTAACATGGAAAACTCGGAAAAGACACTGCAGTGTTTGTAATGAATAGTATGGCATTCATTTCAAGTCAAAAGTCTACCAAAAAAATCCTGGCAGTGGTACAGTTGCGGTTAACACTCTTTTAATGTTGAATAAATTCAATCCTAGGAGTACCAATTGTTACGAAGGTTTTCTATTAAGCACCAACTTATCCCCTAGTTCTACTAATCTCTTTTGTATGACAATCTTATTTAGACTTGTTAAAGCAAGATTCAGCCTTTTTTCATGACCGTCGACCAATCTATTTGTTCTTGAACGTCTCACGACTCTCACAATGTTTCACTCTCACACCCTTACAAGAGTACTACAAAAGAATTAAATATTTATGACAATAACAAGAATAAGAAAGAGATACGACAAAACGTCAACCTTTATTACTTCCTTGAAAATATACAAAAGAATGTTCTCTTAATCTCGTTCTCTCCCTATGTTTAAGCAAAGCTCAAATGAGCTATTTATAGGTACCTTTAAATGAACAAATTAGAACCTTAATAAACTCTAGTAGCTAAAATTATATTTTATCCTTATCAGATTACATCATACTAACTAATAGAATGATATCCCCATCCAACTAGGATTCTATCTAATATGATTAAGCTACATCACAATAACAAGATGAAATATAACATCTACTTAGGAATAATATAGCCATATCCACAAAGATCTGCTCTATTTTCAGATGATCCTTCCACACGATCTTTTTCTTTTAGAGTTGATGTTCATCCACTTGTTAGCTTAGGGTTTATATTTAACTAATTTGGTAGTAACTGTATGATATTTTAAAATTCCAATTGGACTTTTTCTTGTAAAGTTAACATTTTATTTCTTAAAAAGGAAATAAAATCATAAAAATATGATTTCTTTCATGCATGAACCTTCTTTATGAACTTACCTTATTAAAACTGGTTTATCTGAAAGGATCCTACTAATTATAATGGTCATATATTAGCTTCGTGTGATTATTGGAAGATTTATGACCAAGATGACATCGAAATTATTCAAGATTAAATCCATCCAATTGACTAAAGATGTGAGTGAAGCAACGACTAGTTGAAAAAATTAACTATTTAAGGAAGAGAAACAACACTTATAAAGAAGAACGAACATATTCAGAGTGTCGAAATATTTTGAGCAACATTTATACTCTTGAGAATCATATCATTACTATTGTGCTTTAGAAAGTGAAATCACTTTATCAAGAGAGAAACAGTTATTTTCTATTTCTATGAGCTTTTTAGAAGCTTATTATACATTTCGAGTTTGAATGGTTGGATAGCCTTGAAAAATATGTACTTATGAGCTTAGAGAGGCTCGTTAAATTTAATATTCGGCTTTTATAGTGAAACACTTAAGTTTAATACTTAGAGACTGGACGTAGGCTTAAGTTGTAAGCCGAATCAGTATAAATCGACTACATTTTTCTTCTCTCTCTCTCTTTAACTTTTAAATTTCCACATTATATTTTGTGTGTGCTGTTTTTAAGAGGCTCCTTCACCTTATAAAAGTCTCCTTCTGTTTTCAACTTGTAAGAGGTTCCTTTCAATTTTAACAAGAGCCTTCTGTTTGTAAATTATTTAGCAGGATTTATCATTTAATAGGCTCTTTTCATTTAAGCAGGGTCCATCCCACAAAAGGCTCCTATTAACTAACAAGCTCCTATTATTTAAAAAGGCTTTATCATCTGATAGGTTCCTACTGTTTTAATCAAGATTTGTTTATTATATGAATTGAAAGAACTTGTGAAAATTTTTTACACACGCAATTCACCTCCCTCTTGCATGTGTTTACTTTTATCATTTGATATCAGAGCGAGGTTTCATATTTTTATGTTTTACAGCACGTGATAAATTATGACAAACACCTTGAGAAGTTTTGCAGGACAGTTCATCTCAAAGCCTCCTTACTTCAATGGAAACAACTACTCATACTAGAAAGAGAGAATGACCATATATCTCCAATATGTAGATATCGAAGTATGGAAAGCAATTAAAGTTGGTGCTACAATTCCCACTTCCAATAACGTAAAAGTATGGAATAATGCTGACAGGAGATATGCACAACTAAACGCTAAGGCAAAACATCACTTGATATATGCATTGTCCCCATACTTAGAGCTAATATTGTATAACCCAACTGAGACATTGTAGAATAGGCTAAACTTCTCTTAATATCTTTTTGAGCAATAACTAAAGCAGCTCTTAATAGTACTGTTATTATACCTATTAAAGCTATTAACTCCTTCCGCTTCTCCCAGGGGCAGGGGTTCGGAAGATGGTTGTGTCCTGAACCTAGTCAGCGACACATCTCCTATCTCCTGGAGAAGCGGGGCGCGGGAAGTGACTTTGCTTGGACTTTAGAAATCGTACATGGATCCTTCCTTGTTCCCAAGTGGTCCTCTTTATCTAGCTGTGAGCTAGGTTTTGAAATATCTGGTTCGAAAGGACCAGGAAGGGGGCTAAGTAAACATCTTGAAAAGAAGGAAGGAAGTTGATCTTTCTTTCTTTATGGAAGGGAAGGTTACAAGCTGGAAAGTATCCGTCTCTCTTTGATTGTGCACAGCCGACAACCATGCAACACCTATTTGAGAGTCAGTACCATCCCATTAAAGATAGGGTTTGTTGTTCGTATGTCAAGGGCTGGTAAGGTTTTGTGCATTGTATCGAATTAAACCATATGCTCCAGGCTTGGTCAAAAAGCCCTTTTTGACCGACCCACTAGAACCTCAAAAAAAGGGGATTGGTAGCGCCCTTGATTGAGACTAGACCAAGTCGGGCATATTGAACGGTTCATTGGATAGATTTTACTGTACTATAAAGTGAGAAGATAACTTTAGCAAAGCTCTACTATTAAAGGAGTGTTGAGGTCAAAGCTAGGATCGGATAAGAAACCTAACTAGTTTATCGGAATGGATAAAGTAAGATTGTTTAAGAAAGTATCCTTTTGTCTAATAATAAGGTCAATTTTGAAGTAATTGGTCTAAGCTATTTTGGTTAGGGTGGGATCGATTCGATATACTTGACCCCTTGGAGGAAGGGCAGTTATTTACTATAAAAGAGGCCCCAGTAAAATCAGCATCTTTCCTTGAAATTTCCTTATTAAAATCACCCAAAGGGACTGACGGGGCTCGAACTAGCAGCTTCCGCCCCCTGGAGCATCCTATCTTGGGCAAAAAAGAACATAAGCTTGACTAATCAAGGAAGAAGAAGAAAGGAGACTTGTAGGGATGGGAATTAAGACAGGACTTAGTTACTAGTATGAAACTACTACCTCCGCTGCCCTAACTGCTGCTTTCAGGAGGTATTCAAATCGCTAAAGAAGGAGTTGCGCCATAAATTGAAACATTTTGGAGCTACAAAGATATTTATTAAATCTTTAGCGCCGCTTTTAACATTCCGGGAATCCTGGCGGTTTCTTACAAAAAGCAAACGGATTTATATTATAGTTGCAAGGCTTCCAAACCTTAACTACCCAGAAGAATATGAAAAGATATCTTACTGCTCTACAACAAAAGAAATGTATGACAAACTTCAAGTCATGTTTGAAGGAACAAATGAGGTAAAGAAACATAAAATTAGTCTTTTAATGCATCAATACGAAACTATTGGTATAAAACAGGGAAAGACTATAGACGAATTCTTTAGACGCTTTAACAACATCATCACGACCCTAAAGAACTTGGGAAAGATATATCCCAATGACGAGTTCGTAACGAAGATTCTGAGGTCACTACTAAAGGAATGGAGACTTAAAGTGACAGCTCTAGAAACGACAAAGGATCTAGACACTATTTCACTCGATTGGCTGCAAGGAAATCTAATGATCCATAAAACCGAGCTTAGGCGAGATGAAGGATCTTCCTACAGAAAAGGAATAGCATTTAAAGCAACTGACGAATCAAACGGTAATGAAAATGACACTGTGTTACAAATAAATGGAGATGACGAGTTCAACTTTATGGTCAAAAAATATGGACGCTTCTGTAAAAAGAAGTTGATGAAGAAAAGAGAAAGAAACAAGAAAGACATAAACGTATGAAAAGGCAGCAGCAACAATAGTAATACACAAAACAATCAAATCATATGCTATCACTACAAGAAGCGTAGATACACAAGACCAGAATGTCCTCTTCTTCAAAAAGACAAGTCAGAGAATAAAAAATTCAGAAAGCAAGTGATGACTGCAGCTTGGTTAGATGAGGATTTTGAAACTTTGAAGAAGAAGAACCAGAAGAAGTCAGTAACATTTGCTTCATTTCTGAATCAGGAGACGATGAGCTATATTACTCTAACTCTGATATTGAAGTTGATGAATTGAAAAATACGTATCATGAATTATATGATCAGTAAAAAAGGTTGACGGTAAAGTATTTAAAAGAAGTTAAGAAATCCAAAAGAAATGATACATCTCTAAAGAGTAAGATTAAATCATTGGAATATGCAAATGAAAATTTGGCGACAAATAATATGTCTCTTGAGATTGACTATCTGTCAGATCCTGTTTCCAAAACCCAACTCTTGCTCTGATACTATAAATGTTGGATCTCGTTTCTAGAACCTAACTCTTATTCTGATACCATAAATGTTGGATCCTGTTTTCGGAACCCAACTCTTGATAATATGAATCCTGATATTATAACTGTTGGATCCTATTTTCGGAACCCAACTCTTGCTCTGATACCAAACAATGCTAGACCCCGCTTCCGGAATCCAACATTCGGAATCATACGACATGACCATATTATTCTATAGGGTTATTTCTTTAAACCCTTATTAGACATCATTCCACAAGGGTGGTACGCCCACAATAGTCAAACACCAAATAAAAACTTATTACTCCAACTCAACCATTTTACAAGGAAGTCAATATGGACATACACCACCGAAACTATTTCCATCTCTCATTTCATTACTAAAGCAAAAGAGTTTGAAAAACTTTAGTTACATATCAAAAGTCACACCATTGGCTTATTACAAAATACAAAATAGCTAATTTGAAGCAATTCCCTTAGGCTCTTGATCACTTAATCTCTTAGCTATCACCTGAAGATGGGACAGAAAGAGGGTGAGCTTGAAAGCTCGTGGGTAACAGTTTATAACAGAAAAATAAGCAAAAACTATTGAAAACATTCACTTGTCATAGAAAAATTCTCATTGAGTTCATAAAGCACTTGCTTCTAAAAATTCTCATCATGATTTCAAAATCTCAAACTACAAAACATGAATTCATCAAACTTGTTCACATAACATAAACACATAAGCACATCAGAATGGTTTGGGTAGATCCAAAAATATAACGTACTACACATTTCTACTTAATGGTCCTGTGTAGCCGTGAACTTATGGGAGTCTATGAAGGAGCCCCATGCCACTAGCGAGCAAGCGGGAGAAGCCTTTAATTTGGTCAATGTGCACGTGACTTAACTTAGGGGACCACCACAAACTCACATAACACATATTTCATAACTTGTAGACTTGTTGCCCAAAAAGGCACTTTTTTGAAACTTGATTTCATAAACTTGATATCCTTTCAAAATCATTTCTATTTTTCATTTCATAAATCAATAGCATAATTCATATAGCAAACATGTAGCACTTTCTCAAAACATTTAAAGAAAAATAAATGCACATTTATGATGCAAATGACATCATGAAATTTCTGTGATTCAAAGAAAACATTAGTGGCTTATTTACTCTATTATAAATATGTACTCACCTTGATTTCCTTGCTTATAGACTTGCTCAAAACGTCTCTTCTCTTGTTCCTCTTTCCTCTTTTGATCCCTTTATACAATTAAAAAAATCTCACTCAATAGGGTTTTCAATTGAAAGTCCCATAAAGCACAATCACTAAAATTAGTTCTAGCATACTTAAAGCCATGCATTTTCTAAACTCCATAAACTAAAATCCTTCCAAAAATTCAAAAGATTTAAAAATGATCTTACCTTCATTCTTCACCAAATGAAGAGATCTTTAGCTTAAAGGGAAGCTCTTTTCTTCCTCTACCTTTTTTCCTTCTCGAACGGCTCCAAAATCTCTCTTGAAGGCTAACACAATTGAAACCCTAGCTTGTTTTCTCTTCTTTCTCTCCTTCTCTTCGTATTTCTCTCTCTTCTTTATGACACTCTCTCTTTTTCTCTCCAATTTTCGTTCTTTCCTCTTCTTAAAATGCAAGATAACACTTCTTCTAAGTATGCCCTTAATGAGTCCAAAAAGTCCATTTCACCATTTCTTATAAGCTTATGTTCTTTTGTGCTTAAGTGTTTTGCCAACAATACCCTTGGACATTATGACATAACACTTTTTTCTAAAAAATGTTCCCCCGTGTCTTAAGTTTCTAATGATATCGAAAATCATTCAATTCGGGTTAGAAATCTGAAAGTATTGCCCCAAACATTTTTAGACTATTATTAGACTAAAATAGTACACTATTCCCTACTTCGATGCAGAATTTGAAAGTTTGAGGGACTGATTTACAATTCACTTCCTTCAGACAATTTGTAGCTCTATGTCTCTAGTTTATTTAGAAATAAGAATCATCTCATTTGGAGTTCTACAGATCGAGATATCATCAAAATATTGAAGTATGTTTAGTAAAATATCCAATTCATACTCTTACTTTGATTCAATCAATCCTTTTCAAATCAACACCAAAAGCTATAACCTTTTATGGAGACGTAAAAAGAAATGTGTTAGGAGTCTATTGGTCCAAGATTCACTTTAATTGAAGGTCGGATAACAAGGTTATGGCTAAAAGAATCAAACAAGGTTTGGCCCTCAATCATATTAAACCTGACTTTGGACAATTGACATAACTTTCAATAGAAATGTCAGATCAAGGTCATTCTTAGATGGTTTGAAAGATTACTTCAAGACCTAAAACTTTTGTGAAGACCTCAAAGACAAATTCTATCATCTGAAGGGTCACAATAGGAACAGACAATATGATGTCATTTATAGACGATGTGACGTTATCAGACAATACAAGATTGGAAAAATTGCCATAACTTTCCCTACAGACATCAGATTAGGGTGTTCTTTGGATGGTTTAAAGAGGACTTCAAGATATACAACTTTTATGAAGACCTCAGAGATAAATTCTATCATTTGAAGGGTCAAAAATAGACCAGAAGAAAGGATCATATGAATAGTGCACAGAAGAAGTTTCGGTCAAACATAGAAGAAGTAGAAGGTCAAACATAGAAGAAGCAGACGGTCAAACATAGAAGAAGCAAAAAGCAGAAGATAACAAAAAGCAGAAGAAGCAGAAGGTCAAACGCAGAAGAAGCAGAAGGTCAAACATAAAAGAAGCAGGAAGTCAAACATAGAAGAAGCAGATGGTCAAACATAGAAGAAGCAGAAGGTCAAACACAGAAGAAGCAGAAGGTCAAACATAAAAGAAACAGAAGGTCAAACATAGAAGAAGCAAAAAGTCAAACATAGAAGAAGCAGAAAGTAGAAGGAGCAAAAAGCATAAAAAGCAAAAAGCAGAAGAAGCAGAAAGCAGAAGAAGCAAAAAGACATAAGATAGCAAAAAGCAGAAGAAGCGAAAAAGCAGAAGAAGCAGAAGAAGCAAAAAGACAGAAGATAGCAAAAAGACAAAAGATACAACTTTACAGACGATACAACTTTACTCTTGAACATCTTCCCTTATAAGGACCATACTTTCGACTCCAATGTCCAAAATTTACAACTATATACCGTTGGAGAGATTAAAGAAATACCTACAACTTTTTAGAAAACAAATTTGTCTAAATCTATCCAGAATTTCCCCTGAAGCCAGAACATGAACTTTATATTCCTCCACCAATGTACTACACCCAGTGCTCAACTTCATGACAAATTTTGAGATTCTTAAAGACTGAATTTAAATTCGATATCTTCATAAGAAATGTAGCCATATGTTTCTAGTTTAATCCAAATTAAGAATCATCTTGTTTGGATAACTAAATAAAAAGTTGTGGCTAAAAGACTGAATTATACTCAGTGAATATTTTCCAGATCAACCACCCATTTTGTTTCACAATCTTTCTTTAACATAACTGATACCAAGATCACCTTTTCTACTTCATTTACTTCTCATTCTCAACTCCATTTCAAATCAATATCATCCATAAAGAAATCTTAATCCATGATTAATCATAAACACTAATAACAGAACATACACATATATACATATCCTTCATCAACTTAGTACACATATTCAACTTCATTTTTGCTTTCATTTCACTTCTAACTTTCACCTTAATTCTTCCCATTTCAAAATCTCTCATCAAAACAAGAATCTATCCATATTCGTCATTAACTATTTTACTCTTGTCTATCATTTCTTATTTAAAAAGTTTCATTCATTTGTTCTATCTTCTAATAAAACTTCGGGGTCCAACAACAATGATGTGGATTAGTAATTTAAGATATGTTTGTTTCATAAGTTTATTAAAACATTGAAATGTTTTTATTTTGATTAATGTACTTGAATGGTGAACATCTCTGTTTATTTAGTATTAGTAATATATAACCGAGTTATTGGATTACTTTTGAAATGCACCCATGTGAACATCTATGTTTGGTTGACTCTGTGTAAGTGAGTTATTGGATTACATTGTTGTATTTAGGCTTTTCAGCAAAGTTATTTTTGTTATATGTTATTTCCTTGATGGCTCTTACATTGTTGTACTTTCATTAGGAATGGCTATAGCTACTCGTGGGAGGGGAAAGAATAAGCAAAATTAGAAGGATGATGAGGTTGAAGCTTTGGTTGTAACATCCCGTCCCTATATTAAGGGTGAGGACCCAAAATGTTAGTGTATGTGAGCTCAAATAGAAATTAAGACAATGCATTTTCTTGCTCATGCATCATATTAGCATATATATGTACATAAATG
>JANZLC010070884.1:0-12996 GCA_026413385.1 Erythroxylum gracilipes | reverse complement strand
GAAATCTGAGTTTTTGTATCTGGAGAAAGTGAGGCTGTGATTTGTTGGAGGTCAGCGTTATCTGGTGAAAGAGCACATTTTAAATCCAGCTTCGGCCCGCACTCTGAGCATTCATAATAGTTAGAAATATTTGTCTCGAAGTTCAAAGATGATGATGAATCAGAATCATAGAGGTCATAAGTTTGATGAGGAAGAAGGGTGAGAGGATGATCATGTTCCAAGTGTTTTCTACTTTGAAGGGTTAGAGAATGATCCTGTTGCATGTGTAGGAGATGAGCTTGTATCTCACCAGGTAAAGAAGCACAAAATTTGTGAACCCAGATATCACTACAAATTTCACAGAAATATGCAGGACCATCATCCACGATTTTAGAGCAGACACAGCACTCAGGATAGTCTTCTTTATTATCAAACTCTGCATAGTCTTCTTCATCATCTAATTCTGCACATTCTTCTTCATCTAGCTCTGCACATTCTTCATTATCTACCTCTGCAACTTCTAAGTCATCTATCTTTCTTCTATTTCTTTCATCTCGTTTGAAAAACTTGAACAAAATATGGGAGAAATTCTCCTTGTTTTGATCACAAAAGGTCAAGACGTGATCATGCTCAAATTGAATCTCCATTATCTGAAGTTCAAACTGATTGTGATTGATGATAAGGGGAAAGAAAGCAGAAGAGTTTACAAGTCAATTGGGAAAGTTTTCCAAAAGACTATGCCGCTCCAGTCCTTAAAGCACCAACCACACCAAGAGAGTTTTAGAAGCGACGATAGGCTGTCCTGGCCTCGCTTTTATAATAATTTTTGTAAAGACCGTAAAACGGTATCGTTTTGATCAATTATGCGAAAACAGTGTTGTTTTGTCAAGATAAAGTAAAATCTTAATACTTGTATACTTGCCAAATTAGAGGAGATATTATTGATTGGTCGTAACTGTACAAGGGGATGACATAATCAATGGCACTTGTTAAGTTTTGTCTTCTTTCCTCGGATTGATTGATCGTAGCTGTTCAAAAGACTGCTGCTCCCTGTCGCATAGAATGCAGTTATAAGGCAAAGACAATTCCTTTCATATTATTATTCCATATTCATCTCATCATTAATAAAGCAACTATTACTTTATGTTACATGAGTCTTTCTTTAATAGTTTTCCAAAAGACTCTGCTGCTTCAGTCTTTAACGCACCAAGAGAGTTTTAGAAGTGGCGATGAGCCGACCTCGCTTCTATAATTGATTGTCTAAGCCACCTAACATCAACTAAAAGCATGATTTGAGTAACATCAACTAAATTGATTGAAAGAAAAAGGTTCAATTGATTGTCTAAGCCACCTAACATCAACTAATTAAAACCATGATTTGAGTAACACCCCAAAAAAACAGTATAAGTAATGGGGACAATCGTCATTTTGAGTACATTAAACTAACTTTTTTCAAATTTACTTTGACAAAAAAAAAAAATGATTACACTTAAACAATTGTAGAATGAGCCTTCATTACAAATGTTGCACTGAAATGTTAAACAATCTTTAGCGACATAGTGATCATAACTTACAAAGTATGTATAAATTTTAGCCTGCACATCCTATTACCGCTGAAAGAAGTTGTTGCACTTGTTTCTTCTTTTAAGTTGTCTAGCTGGACCATTATCCAACCTTCTGTGAACGGAATTGTGTTATAAACTGATTAGAAGGGGAAAATGAGATGGCTTTGCGAATTGGAAGGTTTATGGCTGAATTGTAACCTCATTCAAAGCAAAGTATAACTCAACTATTGAGACCTTATATTTGGTATATATTTTTCAATAAAATAGAAATATACAAAGCTTTAACAGGGGAAATCCATACTTATTCTGATACTAGTTCATGTTCATATCATCACTGATGAACAAAAATTAAAAAACAACTATTTCAAGTTTAAGAAGTCTTTCTTTAATAATTTATTTTAATGATTGTCTACATTTTTTTAAAGGATTGTCTTTAACATTTTACAAAATTTATTCTTTAATAGTTTTTCTAAGGAATGTGCTCCCGGAGTCTTTGACGTTGACATATACCAAACACAATATGTAATAGTTTCAACATAAACAAATTATTCTCTTAGGGAAGATCCAAACTCCAATCATTAAATAATCTACAAAGAAGCATCTTCCTCAACCAACTTGTTAATAATTTATATAGGTATTATGTCTTTTAAGGAAAAAGGTGTAAAATACGTCAGGAGCATATTCCATGAGTGAAAAATCCAAGCACACTGAACATCCAAATCAACCGCCCTGAAAGTCGGAAATTGCATCAGTACACTGTCGACAAAATTCATTCGTAAAATTGAAGAAACTTAGCAGATATAAATACTTATTAATCTCTAGTTGATTGTTGAATCTCGCCATTAGCAGTGTCTCTAAGAGACTTTTTTACAGCAATTTGCAATGAGGATGTTGATGCTCCGATTTATTTTACACATATTTGCTTAGAAAACAATATATAATGTCAAACTATACATGTTTTTGTCTGATGCTGTATAAATATAGGATTCGTCACTCTAAAGTAATTAGAGAGAATATTCTGTTGTTCTCGATTAGTAATGATTTATGAAAATCTCTAGCCAAAGTGAATTGGTATTTGAAAAGGATTTTTTAAATTTCAATTATAAGTCAATTACTAATTAGCAAGAACAAGCATAATTGGATGATAAAAGTAGACACTATATTCATACTTTGTCTAATTAGAATGTTGAATAACGAAAGGATTAAATTATACATTATGGCCATGCATGGATAGGTTAAGTCAATCACTTTGACATTTCTAATATTTGAGTAATCATAATATATTGCTAGATATCAATCATGATTTATGATTATGAATTATTTAATTGGAGAATTAAAGATAAATTAAAAGGAGTTTTAATTTATCTAATTCTAATTGTGAATTAGAATTATAATTTATAATCATTGCCAACTTATTAAGAACATGGGTCACACATCAAAGAGCAATTTGTGAAAGAAAAATCAATTTAATTAAGTTAGACATAATTATAAAGTTTGAGAAACTTTGTGAATCAAATATGAGATATTTGATTTTATTAAAATTAAATTAATTAGAATTAGAATTCGATTCTAATTATAATTAAAGAGTTTTAATTTTAATAAACGACTATCTTGATTTTTCTATTTAAAGGGAGAGCTTTATGAAAACTAGCACTTTTTGTCTTCTTCTTTCAAAGGCAATTTGGAAATTGCTCTGTGGATGCTAGACAATTGGACAGGTCATGATTGATCATTCAGATAAAAGATTCAAAGTTTTTCTTCGAAAAGCGAACAAGGTACGATTTCTAAATCGAATATTGTTTTGATTTAAGTTTAATCAATTATCGGGATCTACTTAGAATCTGAAAAATTTTAATTTTCACTGCGCCCGTAATTCGATCACGGTAGGATTCCAACAAAAGGTTGGTTGGAAGCTCACCATTGGTCAATTGATTGACTTAACTCACTAACCATGGTTTATTAACTTAATCCAAAACTTAACCATGATTTATTAACTTAATCACACCTCAACCCTAGTTAAACAAATATCTAGGTATAAAACAAAATTGAAAATTTATGGCTGATGACTGAGCATGACATACATGTGGTCCCAGACCAAACTAAATTGACTAATTTATGGCTGATGACTAAGCATGACATACATGTGGTCGCACACGAAACTACTCATAAGATCAGCCAACAATTCTGCCGACAAAAATAGTTTCACGGTAACAAAATCTAGGCATGATTCTTATATTAGAAAAATCTGAATTTTGGATATGTTGTAAAAAATTGAGTTAGGTTTCCAATGCATCAAGAGCCAACTCAACCCGACACCTAGAACTCCAGATATCATTAAAAAACTGACAAAAGGTCTATCTGGCGCTAACCAGCATGCCAGCAGCAACTTCGTCAAATTATAAAATCTAAACATTCTATAAATATTTCTGAACACTCTCCAACGAGTGTAGAATATTTTTAAAAAGTTTGAGAATTTTATCTTAAACCAATTTTGAAATAAAAATTCTTAAACTATCGCAGCTCAAACTAGTTAAAAAACTTCAACGATTGCGCTAGTGAGAACCTAAACTCTGAAAATTCTAAAAATATTTCTGGACATTCTCCAATGAGTATAGAACATGCCAGCAAAATTTTATAATTTTCTGATAAACCGATTTTGATGTAAAAAGTTTTGAAGGTCTACACGTCAAATCGCATAAAAACAGAAAACGAAAATGCCCGCAGGGCGTAGCTCAGTTGGTTCTAGAGGGGTAAATTTGCTACAAGGTGCAAGGTTCGAATCCCATGGCTTGCAGTGTGGGAGCAACATTCTTGAGCTCCTTGTGGGCTTTGAGGGTGGGCTCCTTGTAAGTTTATGGGTTGCTTACCTCCCCCTTAGTGGGCCGCTGAGTACCTGATTTACATCCTCCCAATTGCTTTATCGGGCCGAGGTGTAGGGGCCCTTAAGATTGGAGATTCAACCTTTTGCTCCAAGTAAACGAAAAAGATGACTTTTAGGGTTGGGACTCAACAGTCCAAGAAAACGAAAAAGACATGCCATTTAGGTCAACGAAACCAACTTCTGTCGATGGACCCAATTTTCACGGCTATCACAATAGAAAACGAAATAGGCGTGCCATTTAGGTCAACTAAACCTACTTCTGTCGATGGACCCAATTTTCATGGCTATCACAATAGAAAACGAAATAGGCGTGCCATTTCGGTCAACGAAACCAACTTCTGTCGATGAGCCCAATTTTCATGGTTATCATTCACCTTATCCTATTTATTTTATTTTATTTTAATTGATTATGAAAAGACTATTTTGCCCTCCAATAATAGAACTCATTTAAAACAAATTAAGGGTGCTAACATCATTTCCAGAAATAGGGTATTAATAATTAACACTAATCAAATAAAATTATTCAAATGCACACGTGACCATAAGTTTCATAACAGAATAAATTCCTACACTTTAATAAAATTATACAAATGCATAGGTGACCATAAATTTCACAATAGAATAAATTCTTACACTTTAATAAACTTTAATAACGATATTAGAATTTATTCTGATATCTAGGTATTTGACCCAACGAATTTAAAAATGTTATTTGTCACGAATAAGTTCATACCATGACTAACGATTGGATGAAAATCTGGATCATTTGAGTCGTCAGTATTAGCTGGTTAGTTTGATGAAATTTATGCAGAAAATGATTGATTTCGTTTATCTTACAAACTAAACAATCCCTATTTTTATAAGCGAAAGTTGAAGATAAAAATATAAACTATCCCAAAAATAACATAATTAAAACTTTTACATAAAATAAACCTAACCATATCTCTAAAGAATCTCCTTTCTCAACCATTCACCCAACTTGGGATTCCCACCTAACAATTCTGGCCCAACATCAACTGACTATTAATTGCAGCGAACGAACGACGGCGTGGAATGCGCCCCCGAACCACTGGTTGGTTGCCACGTTTTGCCACGGCAAAAGAGTATTCATCTTTCACTCGCATGTTTATCCGTGGGAAAGATTGATTGACGATGCCACTTATGGCTTTTGGAAACAAGTAGAACAAACCATGTTTCAACTATCTTTGAAAAGAAATGCCCTATGGGTACATGGTTTCTGTTCATTATTGACAGCTATAAAATGATGCCCTCAATTCTTAAATGAAAGGAAACGCCACATGGGCATATTGACACCGTCCAACATATCCCACATGGGCACGACCCCCCCGAACCACTGGTTGGTTTTTGCCACGGAAAAAGAGTATTCAGCAAGCTAATTATGATCCGAAAGGAGTGACTAATAGTAGCTGTCAAAGCCAGCATTAGCATTAGCATTTCCTTCCTTTCCTTGGACTTTGGACTCGCTTTCCTTCCTTTCCTATATATACTTGTTGGAGTGTACCAAGTTAAGCCGAAGCACTGATCTCAACAGTTTCCTAGTTTGTGTGATTGCTCTACAGGACAAAGACGGCAAAATGGAGCCCCAGCAAGAGAGAAAGCTAGGAGGAAACCGAGCTGCACGTTTTGTATATGGTAATTAACTAAGAGTGTTAATTAATAACTAGTACTATCTTAATTTGCTTTCTGAAATTGAATTTTCTTCGATGAATTAAACTTACATGCTTTAAAGAAATATTGATGAGCTAATTAATTATCTTAGTTTTGGTGTATTAATTTATGCAGCTATGGAGGGGCTAGAGAACTTGGCATTCATCTCTAATGCCGCTAGCCTTGTGACTTACTTTTATGGGTATATGAACTTCAGCTTAACGAAATCTGCAACTACGCTCACCAACTTCTTGGGTAGTGCATTCTTACTGCCGCTGTTTGGAGGGTTCATTGGTGACACCTATCTCTCAAGGTTCAAGACATGTGTCTTGTTTGGATGTATAGAATTAATGGTATGTTCATGCATTTCTTATCTCATGCTTTCATCGGAAAATTCTCATCAATTAACTGCATGCGTTAATTTCTGGTTAGGAAAATATTTTTGTACTGTGCTAATTGGCTAGTTTTGTTGGCAAAATGACCCGACATGTATGTGCAACGTTACCCCAAAGTTCCAACTAGAGAATATATCAGAACCATTATGTTTAATGGAACAAGAAAAACAATTTCTTGCTCATGCATGTGCATATCCTCCTAACCAAAATGGGTATGGGAGATCATCGACTAGACATTGAGATCATCGACTAGACATTGAGTGCTACCCATTTAATCGGAAAAATTAAATAATACTTCTTTTTTTATAAACCAGAAAAATTTTATACGAAAATGAATAGTTTATATACACAGCTAGAAATTATTCCGAATTTCTTGCCTACAAAGATACTATGAAGAGTAAAACCATATAGGAACAACACAAAGTAGAGAAAAAAACACCACCTCAATACTTCATTCTCTTGCTTTAAAAACATGTAGTGGGTTTGTGATCATGATTGAATCAGAAGATGCCAGACGACAACCAAAATATATAGAGCTATCAATATAATCTTCAACATGTCAGGCCCTGATTATTTAATCAATTTAATAATTTCCTGCCTTCAGCCCCTGATTATAATACAGAAATTAAAGTGGTCCCAATAAAAATTTGCTGCGACTTTCCAAATTTTTTTTTACTGTCAACTTTCGCATTAGTAAAACTGCTTAATACCCATTGAAAAAAATTTGATAAATGTCAAACGATCTAAATGCTCCAGGGATATGCACTGCTAACAGTTCAAGCACACTTCCACCAACTAAGGCCAATCCCTTGCAAAGGAGTTCCATACGACCAGATGAATCAATGTGAGACTGCAAATAGCGGCCAAGTTGCCATTCTTTTCACCGGCCTCTATCTTGTTGCACTCGGTAGCGGTGGAGTCAAAGCTGCTTTGCCATCCTTGGGAGCTGACCAATTTGACGAGAAGGACCCTAAGGAGGCCTTTCAATTATCTAGTTTTTTCAACTGGTTATTGTTGAGCATCACCATCGGAGATATAATAGGAGTCACTTTTATTGTATGGATAAGCACTAACCAAGGCTGGGATCGGGGGCTTGGGGCGTGCACTTTAGCCATCCTTTTGGCCGTTATCTGCCTATCCATGGGCAAGTCCTTCTACAGAAATAATGTACCTAAAGGAAGCCCCCTCGTTCGCATTGCACAGGTAATTACAACATTCAGCTAAATAACAAAAGGTAATAAATTAATTCATTGTCATCAGATATTGAGGTAGTGCCTTCCGACTAGCTAGTCTTTGTCTGATAGATGAAATGAACAGATTCTTTTTGTCGAAACAATGAAGGTATTTGTGGCTGCAATCAGAAACCGAGACCTTCCAATCCCAGAGAGGACAGAAGAATTGCATGAAATTCAGGACGGACAAGCAGGGGTGCAAGATGAAATTCTTCAGAGGACAGATCAATTCAGGTATTATAAAACGGACATCAAGTGTAAGCCAAAAACACCGTAAGCAGCTTTCATCTTAATCTGAAGCAAATGCATTGCCAAATTCCAGGTTCTTGGACAGGGCAGCAATTCTGACAGCGACTTACGATCCTTGGAGGGTCTGCACAGTGACACAAGTTGAGGAGACAAAAATCTTAATACGCATGCTCCCTATCATATTTAGCACAGTATTCATGAACACGTGTTTAGCCCAACTCCAAACTTTCTCAGTCCACCAAAGCACCATCATGGACACACGTGTTTTCGGTTTTAAAGTGCCCGGGCCTTCACTTCCAATAATCCCTTTACTATTTCTTTTTGTTCTAATCCCCATTTATGACCGTTTATTTGTACCACTCGCTAGAAAGATCACGGGAATTCCCACTGGAGTTCGACACCTCCAGCGCATTGGAGTCGGCCTAGTACTCTCAATAATCTCAATGGCAGTTGCTGGAGTTGTGGAAACTAAGCGAAAAAAGTTGGCTATTGAACTCAACATGGTCGACTCTAATGAAACCTTACCAATGAGTTTTCTGTGGCTTGGATACCAATATGCCATTTTTGGAGCAGCTGATATGTTCACAGTTGTAGGGCTCCTAGAATTTTTCTATGCAGAGAGCTCGGCTGGTATGAAATCATTGGGCACAGCCATCTCTTGGAGCTCCTTTGCATTTGGCTACTACCTGAGCACAGCGGTGGTGGAAATAGTGAACAAAGTTAGTGGGGGATGGCTGGCTAGTAACAACTTGAATAGAGACAAGTTAAACTACTTCTATTGGCTGCTAGCTGGAGTTAGCTTGGTGAATTTCGGACTTTACCTGGTGTGTGCATCTTGGTATAAATACAAGAACAAGGGGGAAATGAAACATTTAGAAACTGGCGGTGAAGATGATGCCAAGAGAAAAGTTCAAATGGTAGGAATTAATTAGAAATGCCCAGTACTGTCATTTGATCAAATTTAAATAATAATAAACGAATGCTAGTTTCATATGTGCTTGCAAAAAAATAAATAGCGAAATAGCACAGCGAAAAATTTAAAATTTTTTATTCCCTTCGATGGATCTTTTTGCATCAATTAAATCGAAGAATTGTTTTTGTAAAACTTACCAGGGAGGGTTGTTGAACAGTTTAAATACTTCTATTGGATTGTCGCAAAACACAATATCCAACTTATAATACCTCCAACTTATAATCAAGCAAGGATACCAAGTTTTCTCCAGGCAAATGGGCAGCAACTCAATCCTACAACGATTGTTGACTAAATGATGTATATATACATAATTTTCATCACAAATTAGTTGGCCTAATTGCACCACTACCTTAGCTGGTCAACCAAAGCACTCATAATATGTATACAAAGGTTGATAATAGTGGTTATAGTGGCAGGCCATTATGGTCGGCCAATACCACCCAATCCCTTAATTTTGTAAGTGTGTGATTCGTTGGGTTTGTAATTACATAATTGAATTAAAATCCTATTCAAAATAGGACACTATAATTTTAAATCTTTAAAATTATTATTCATCCTCAATGAATACATTCATTTAAGTACAAGTCAAGAGTGGTTTTTAGCCAGACATCATGACTATCCAAGTATTAGAAAGTCGGTAGTTTGACTATAACCCTTGAATATTTAGTTACTGGATACTTAATTCCTTTTACCATACTTTATCTCATTTAGGTTTGGATATGGATTTATGTCAACCCAACGCTTAATCAAAAATTATGATTAAGCCCTAAATATATTAATTCTTGCATTTAACTATTTTATTCTAAAATATCGTACTAATCACATTCATACTAATATTCTACTCTGGTCAGAGATTCTTGACTAAAATGTTTAACAAGAATAGAGAGATAAACTCTCCACTATGTAATCTGGATCGGTAAATCCTTTATTGATCACACATCTATCTTCAAGTATTTCACGACATATTCAATCTCCTAGCTATAAATGCCTTATGGAAAGGAATCAAGCTTGAGAGTCAAAACATGTCGCTACATACTTAAGATAACTATGGTCAAGTATATGTGCACGATTGATATAATATGAAACCATCACTGACATATATTACTTATCCATGTGATGTTTCATATGCGGGTCTCCAATGAAC
The DNA here is from genome assembly GCA_026413385.1 of Erythroxylum gracilipes. Classification (NCBI taxonomy): domain Eukaryota; kingdom Viridiplantae; phylum Streptophyta; class Magnoliopsida; order Malpighiales; family Erythroxylaceae; genus Erythroxylum; species Erythroxylum gracilipes. Next base: position 2,910 of record JANZLC010070884.1, on the reverse strand, counting down.
TTGTTCCTCAAATAAGTATCCACACGTTAACTCTAAGCATCAACATGCTTATAGCTTGTATTGCTTGACCTAGTCAAGAAGTATAATATGTGCTGGTCTGTCCATATAATTAAAGTCATCTGTATTTAGGTATTAATACATTTACATACAATAGGAATCTCACATCATGAACTGTTCATGATTTCCTTTGTACTGTATTTATATACCAAGGACTTCATTAATCGATTTAATAATAAATTAAATAGGTATTAATAAATAAAACCACCAATTAATGAATAAATTCCATTAATATATTATTACATACACATGATTATCGCAAATTTGCTCTAGGGCATACATCTATAACTAACAATCTCCCACTTGTATTAGAGCCAGTCATTCTCAAACTTAATGCCCATAGCATTTGTATGGAAATCAAACTTTTGCTGTGACAATAGCTTAGTGAGTGGGTCAACCATATTTTGATTTGTGGGGATTCTCTCAATCTTTACATCTTGTTTACCAATAATTTCTCTAATCAAATGGTAGCGCTTGAGAACATGTTTGGATCACTGATGAGACCTAAGTTCTTTTGCTCCTGCAATAGCTCCATTGTTATCATAATACAATGTTATTGGATCAACAATGCTAGGAACCACACCAAGTTTAGTAATGAACTTCTTGATCCAAACTACTTCTTTCGCTGCATTGGAGGCTACTATGTACTCGGCCTCTGTGGTGGAGTCTGCTATAGACTCCTCTTCTCATTATAAACACATAACCAGACTAAGACATACAAACATCCTTATCATATTGAATGCTAACATCTATATACCCGCTTACCTGCAAGTCTCCCTCTCCATAAACCAAGAACATATACTTAGTCCTTCTCAAGTACTTAAGAATGTTCTTGATAGTCGCCCAATATTCCTTTCCATAATTGGATTGGAATCTACTCATGAAAATCAAAGCATATGCAGCATCAGGGCTTATACATAACATAACATACATGATAGATCTAATGGCAGAAGCATATGGGATTCTACTCTTGCGTTCCCTCATCTCATGTGTTGTATGACATAGAGATTTAGAAAGGTTTTTTCCGTGTGACATAGGAATAAATCCTTTCTTTGAGAGATTCATGCTAAACCTCTTTAGCATTTTATCTATGTATGTAGATTATGAAAGACCTATCAACCTTTTAGATCTATCTCTATAGATTTTAATCCCTAGAATATAGGTTGCTTCTCCAAGGTCTTTCATGGAGAAATGCTTGGATAGCCAAATCATTATAGACTGAAGAACTCAGACATCATTTCCCATAGGAAGCATGTCATCCATATACAGTGTTAGGAAAACAACTACACCCCCACTAACCCTTTTGTACACACATGGTTCATTAGGATTTTGTGAGAAACCAAACTCTTTGATTATCTCATCAAACCTGATGTTCCAACTCCTAGATGCTTGATTTAATCCATAAATGGATCTTTGAAGCTTGCATACTTTTTTACTATTTATGGATATGAACCCTTAAGGTTGTGTCACATACACCTCCTCAATTAGATTTGCATTAAAGAAAGATGTTTTCACATCTATTTGCTAAATCTCATAATCATAATAATCAGCTATAGCAAGAAGTATCCTAATAGATTTAGCATTGCTACTAGAGAAAAGGTTTCATCAAAATCAATTCCTTGTTTTTAACGATATCCTTTTGCTACCAAGTGTGCTTTATAGGTAACCACATTGCCATCCATGTCGGTTTTCTTTTTAAAAACACATTTACACCCTATAGGCTTAATACCTTCAGGTGGGTCAACCAAAGTTCATACTTGGTTTTCCTCCATGGAATCCATTTTGGATTTCATAGCTTTAAGCCATAATTCATATTCTAAACTCTTTAGAACTTCCTCAAAACTCGTAGGCTCATCATGTTCTATTAGGTGTACATGCTTTTTTGTATCAATGAGTAAATTATATCTCATTGGAACAGAACATATCCTAGTAGAATGTCTAGGTATTTGTGTGTTAAGAGCCACCTCATCAATATGAGTTATGGGCTCTGGATCAGTTAATTGATCAGCCTCTATTTGTGGTTCTTACACTTCATCAAGTTCAATCTTACTCCTATTGTTTTCTTTTAGTAGAAACTCTTTCTCCAAGAAGATAGCATGTTTTGAAACTAATACCTTTTGTTCCAAAGGATGATAAAAGTAATAACCCGTTGTTTTCTTTAGGTATCCCACAAAATAGAACTTATCAAATTTGGCCTCAAATTTATCTGATATAATCTTTTTCACATAAGTAGGACATCCCCATACCTTAATATGTGGAAGAGTAGGTTTCTTATTATACCATATCTCATATGGTGTAACATCAACTGATTTAGATGGTACTCTGCTTAATACATAAACAACAGTTTACAGTACATAACCCCAAAAGGATTAAGGCAATTCTGCAATACTCATCATGGATCGAACCATGTCTAACGAAGTTTGATTTCTCCTTTCAGATACACCATTATGTTGAGGCATATGAGGAGGAGTCCATTGAGATAATATTCCATTATCTTTTAGATAGCTTTGAAACTCTTGGCTTAAGTATTCACCACCTCAATCAGATCTAAGTGTCTTAATGCTCTTTCCAAGTTGTTTCTCAACTTTAGTTCTGAATTCTTTGAACTTTTCAAATGCTTCAGATTTATACTTCATCAAGTACAAATACCCATACCTAAAAAAATCATCGATAAAGTATTGAAGTATAAGAAACCCCCACGTGCATGTGTAGTCATAGGACCACATACATTATTATAATAAGTTCTAAAATTTCACTAGCATGTTGACCTTTACCACCAAATGGCGTTTTTGTCATTTTTCCCAATAAACAAGATTCATATGTATCATATGATTCATAATAAAATGATCCCAA